>CAUYRT010061306.1:0-13402 GCA_963574885.1 Lepilemur ruficaudatus
AATTAATTGGCCAACTAAGAATATATATAGAAAAACTTAGCTGGGCATGGTGGCACATGGCTGTAGTCCCAGCTACTCGGGAGGCTGAGGCAGAAGGATTGCTTGAGCCCAGGAGTTTGAGGTTGCTGTGAGCTAGGCTGAAGCCACGGCACTCTACAGCTTGGGCAACAGAGTGAGACTGTCTCAAAAAAAAAAAAAAGAAGAAAGAAAGACAGAATTCTTTCCCTTGAATCTTTACTATACTTAAAAGTTTTATCATTTGAAGCTATTAGACACATTTGCTTAATGCTAACACATTAAGACCTTTGAAGGTTGAGCAGAAATATGAAAAAGAATCAATGCTTGTGCATTTTAAATCAATGGGAAAATAACATTTAATTTACTGATTATGAATAGTTACTGTAGTTTTTAAAAGTGTGCTTACTGGTACATCCATATCAGGAATCTGCAAGGATGTAGTCCAAATTAAAATACAGAAATAAACACACTGTGTGTTTCTCTAGGAATCTTGGCTTAGTGGCAGGCAATTAAGATAAAAAGTCACTTAGGCATATGGAACAGGCAGCTAAGAGAATTCTTTATCTTTATTTGTAGCTATCAACCGGTGCAGACCCCAGCAGAGCCTTTAACCTCAGCATTTCTTCCTCAGCAGGACCTTTGCCTCCAGTCCTCGAATGGGTTTAAGGTACATGGTTTTTACTTGTTTGGTGGGTGAATCATATAAAGGTGGGAAAAAGTCCTTTGCTACAAGTGTATGTGTTTGTTTGAATGAATGAATTGCTCCTGCAAAACTCTTGGATCAAGATTCAGAGGCAGACGTTTAATGGTTCTTTTTCCCAGAGAACAATCGGCCTTTATAGGGCACTTCATTGTTTCTGGAGTTCATTTGGGCAGATCTGCGTGGCAACCTTGTGAGATAGATACTAGTATCTCTATTTTACAGATGAGAAAACTGGAACTCACAGAGCAAAAGTGACTTGTCCATTAGTTACAGTGAAAAAGTTAAAAGGTTTCTGTGGGAATCAAACAAACTGTGCCTCACTGTCAACCTCGCCAGGTGGGGGCAAGACTATTCCTAGACCTGCCTGCTAGCTTTGGTTTTTGTGCAGGCGGGTCTGCTGGGACTCCACTGGCACTTCCAATTCCTCTGCGCCTGCACTGCTTTCGGAGCATTAGGCAGGGAACTTGCCAGGTCACCGGACTAAATAGGACGCCAAAGGGGACCTTTCTTTGCCCATAGTCATAATGTTTTGCTAGCCTTAAATTGCCCTGAGCAGACAGGCCCACTGCCTCTCTCGTTCAATACTGCAGTGAGCTGCCAGATGTGGAAACCCTAAGCCTGCTGATCCCACCTGCTGTCAGAACCTAGGCAATGATACTTCATGGCATTAGGGGGCATACATATGGATGTACCATGCTTTAAATGTTTCCTGTTTCACGCTTATATATTTTTAAAATTTTTTAGTTGCTAGAGCTCAACAACCAGCGTGTGGAATATGCCAAAATAAATGAGCATTTTAGAGCTTCCATGAAAAATTTCAAGATTGAAAAGATAAAGATGATCCAGAACCGAGAGCTCTTGGATAATTTTAACAGGTTGGTGGCCACATGATCAGATTTCCTTACAGAAAACTGGTGAGGATTAATTAAGATCTGTCCTTTAAATATTCACTCGTTTATTTTAGTAGTCAACAGTTTCTTAAGGCTCTAGTTGTTATTTTCATTGTATAAACTCGAGGTTCTCTCTTTCAACTTTTATAGTTTTGCAGTTCAATGATTTCATGTGTCTATCGTTTAAAAGTTTTCCTAAGTTTATTATTTTATGGCTGCTGCCTTAAAGTTAGTAGCTCCATTCTGAAAACTGCTGGAATAAACTTTAAAATGATTAGACTTTAATTGGGATTAATGTTACTAACTGGAGTGAAGGAAGGAAGTTCTCGGTGTTAAGTCTCCCATTTTCCTATTTTAGGAAGAAAACCCAGATGAAGACGAAAGAAGAAAAACTCCTATTTTATGCAACAAGGCACACCCATGTGGAGTCTATCTGTGCGAAGAATTTTAACTGGACCGTCCATGAAACTCATGAACCCAAATATGGAACAGGTTTGTGCTGGAATAGAGAAGCCTAACTAGTCATAACTCAGGCTTAATACACGCTTCTGTTATGAGGTGTATGTAATTATTTTGTATTAACCAGTAGTAGTCGTGGAGGGAAAAGAAGTTCACAGTTTCTTAAATGTCCAAATTAGAGTGGTTCAACCGACCTTGGGCTTGATTGCTGGACTTTAGCCCTGCTCCTGTCTTCTGGTTTTTTTTTTTTTTTTGTGGGAGGGACCAGAGTCTCATACATGTTTGTAAACTACTCCATCTGTCGGCTACATTGTCTACCGTTACTATTCGGTTCTGGCTATGGCTCTACCTGACCCAGGCCCAGGCTTGCAAAGCCATTGGAAGTAGCCATCAAATGTTGCCACAGATGGGTTCTAATTAAAGGTGGGAAGAAGAGGCCTGTCCCCATCTCAGGCGTCACTGGGTTACCTGGGGCCTGATATATCACAGGTCTGCCCTCACACAGAGTCTTTATAGCTATTTCTTTTTGCTTCTAAGCTTCTGCATGCAGTTCTTTAAAACAAACAAACAAACAAAAACCAAAGAATCACCCATTTTTAGGGAACCAGAAAGAGTTTATCGCAGTTTCAAAGTGGGCTCAACTCATGCAACTAAGATTAAATTCACACACAACCGCAAAAAGTCAACCAGTGAGTCAGCAAATGTTTTTTAGTGCCTTCTATACGCTAGACACTGAGATCACAGTAGTGAACAAGTGAGACATGACCCCAAACAAATTATTTCATATAAATAATTAAACGACTGCAAATGTGGGGCTGCCGCAGGGAAAAAGAACAGGCGCTGTGGACACCTAACCCAGCTGGAGAGACGTTCTCAAGGCAAGGCATATAGTAGCATTCCCCTGCCTAGCAGAATCAGCATGTGGAGAGTAAGTGATGAGTGGGACAAGATACAGCCATACAGTACAGAGTTTAGACTTGACTGTAAGGGCTTGGGAAGCTCATGAAAGGTTTCAGGCTGGGGAGTGAGTTGATGAGAATTTCATAAGTTTATTAAGTTTAAACGCATCACTGAAGCTTACCTAGAAATGTTTAGAGGAAGTGTAATAACTGTCTCGAGTGACATATAACACGGGTGAAATCTAAACCCATTAGTTTCTTATGGGACTATCCTATGTCAGAACTCAAACAAATATTTATCCTAAAAAATGAAATATGTTATGTATGTGTTCCCAGATTTTGGTCATAGCTTGTTTTGGCAGTGACACGTATGGGTGCTGGTAGGTATGGAAACATCAGTGATTATGGGGGGTTGTTTTAGAGTTGAGAACGATGCATCAACTGTCTTGAAAAGCTTTGTCAGGGTCGATTCCTTGCCCATGCTACCCCCCTGCCTTTGATCTTTCCCAAGACCTTCCCATCAGTAGCGAATGACTTTTGTTCCTTAAAATGTGCACGATATAAAGTAGCCCCTGCTCTGAGTATCTTTGGCTCATGGGTTCCAACTCAGTTCATTCAACTCATCCTGCCTGAGTTGCACAGATGGGCCACTGGGTCTGTCATCACCACCTGCTTATTGCCCCCGATGGCTCACCCCATCAGTGTGAGCCCTGCACTGGATTATGAACGTTTTTTAAAATGCAAAGGGAAGTTTATGCGTATCAGTAAGATATTATTGATATGCTTAGTTCATGCCCTTCGTCTGATTATGTGTAAATAATCTTATAAACTATATACCCTCTTTTATAATAATTCTTAACCTTTTTTCCTGATTATTTCTAGGAAATTACTTTGCAAAAGATGCCATCTATGCGCACAGAAATTGCCCGTATGATGCCAGAAACATCATTATGTTTGTAGCCCGCGTCCTGGTTGGAAATTTTACTGAAGGAGATAAGACGTACACAAGCCCTCCACCGCAATACGACAGCTGTGTGGACACTATTTTGAATCCCTCCGTTTTTGTCATATTTGAGAAAGATCAGATTTACCCAGAATATGTGATTGAATATACTGAAGTAGACAAAGCCTGCGTGATCAGTTAGAACTGATGAATACAGTGTCCTATTCTATTCTCTTACATAACCAGATTTTCTCAGAGTGGTTAAACTTTTCTATTTCCTTGCCCAGTTATCTAATGTCTCATATCAGTGATTCCCAAACTTTGTTACACATTGGAATCATCCGGGAAACTTTAAAAAAATTCCAGTGCCCAGGTTGTACCCCATGCCAATTGAGTCACTGTTTCTGAGAGTGGGTCGTATTTTTTAAAGCTCTCCTGATGATTCCAATGTGTTGGAAAGTTTGCATTGTTTTAGATGTAACTGGTAAAACCTGATTTCTAAATTTTCTATAATTACAGCTACATGTCGCCCATTTACTCATTTAGTGTACAGTATGGTATGGTTTTGTTTTGGTTAAGTGGAAAGAAAATTAATTTGGGAAATTTGAGAGAAATCTAACAATGCCTATTGAAATAAGCACATAAGAAATGTCTTTCATCCTTGGATGGAAGATCGTGAACAACCGGGGAGAAAATGCTTGGGCACATGCCAGGGAAACAAGTGAAAGTGAAATGTAAATGTTATCGTAGACACGGCTGCAGTACTATACCTTATCTCTGTTATCAGACTGATTTGGCTCACACATTTCTTTATCGCTACACTTATTTGGGGGGACAGACTCCATCCAGGTTGACTCCTTCTGGAATGCCAAGGGTGGCTCAGAGGGAAGCAACCAACTGGAGTTAATTGCCCATTTGGGCTCTTTATATAATGATGGCAAAGTAGACATTCTGTTGTAATTGATGGGATTACAGAGAAGGCTTTTATCAGGTCAGGCTTTCATGAAACTGTCTGTATTTTGAGGGAACAGAATTGCAGTTAACCACATTTACACGAGCATGACTGATAAATACTAGTGCTTGTGTAGTTGTTCGCTGCAGCAGATGAGCCTGGCTAAGAAATTAGGAGCATCACCATCCCTACTGAAGGACGGGCCTCCTACGGAGATGAGATTTCATTCCTGGTGAACATAGATCAGAACTAGGAGAACAATGTCGCAAACCCTGTGCCTACTAAATATCTTTTATTTAATGTAACGGACTTCTAAATGTAGCGATTGTGTGGAACTGTAGTATAGTTTTTAAAGGAGGGGAGGTGCTTGGACCAATATCTCTTTCCTTATTATGAATCAGGTTTTTTCTTCCAATTTTCCTTTTCTAACATTCGTTACTCTAGTTGTCAACATTTCCTGCTATAGTTCCTTCCAGCAGACATATCACAGGTAATTCATTAGCATTAGAGTTGCTTTTATATTAGTTAGGTTTTGGACCAGTACAAAAATCTCCACAATTCTTGGTTTAAAGGGCTCCACCGGTAAAAAAATGTATACAGACTTTTTAAGAGTAGGATTACTTTCTGGGAGTCTTGCCACAAATGGTTTTTCTCATTCACATCTTTTTTCATGGAATCATCCATTTTGGAGTGCTCATTTCCTGGCCTTGACCCTCACATTGTAGAGCTGCATTTTATCCAACTCTTTCCAGCTGTCTGTTAGGCACCTCTAGGTGGATATTTCACAGACATCATTGACTTTATACCTCCAAGACAGAACTCTCAATCTGCCTCCCTCACACGTATCATTACCTATATTCTGTATACAGATAAATGGTGCCACCATCCACCCATCCACTCAAGCAGAAATCCAGAAGTCACCCTTAACTCTTTGCTGTCCCTCCCAATACACATCTAAATAGTTCCCAAATCCACTTTTACCTCTTAAATGTCTCTGTTCCCTTCTAAGTTGTTCTTCTACGCAAGCCACGCTGGCTTTCTTTCAGCCACGTGGCTCCTATTTTCACCTAGTTCAGTGGTTCTCAATTAGCACTTTTGCCTTTTTTTTAAGGACAAATACAAATACGTCTTTATTATCCTCCAACTCCACTTCAGAGGTAATATGCTCTGCCTACGCACAATTTTAGAAATAAGTTAAAAATTAAAACTAATATTGACATAAAAGGGAAATAAAAGGTATATAACTTGGGGACAACGATCCTAGAAGACCTAACGAAGTAGTCAGATGTTTACACCTAATTATAATGTAAATTTGAACTTAAAAGAAGGTAGGAGATCAGAAACTAGTTTGTGCAAAGAATCATGAGAAAATGAAAAAGCAGAGATGTGAGTGGGCATCAGAATAAAAACCAGGAATATAACAACTTACTTGCATATGATAATATTTATTTGTCTATGATAAGAGACAGAACGAAGTTACCTTAACTAAAATAAAGATAGCATGCAAGAAAATGTACAGATTGCCGAAGTGGAGAAAATGAGGAAATATATTCTTGCAGCGACGAGCTGTCGTCATACACGAACGTCTAGACATTCAAGATTCGCATAGGGTGCAAAATAATTTCTTATTGTGAGGAACTGTCCAACGTATTGCAAGATGTTCAGCATACTTGGCTCTCACATACTACATGCCAGTAGCACCCCCGTCCCCACCCCCAATCATGGTGACAACCACAAACACTGTCAGACCTGTTCATCCTTTGTAGAGCAGATATGTTGTAACATCCTCTGCCATTCTGAGATGATTCATGGATCATACAATCTACTTACACACATGAATTTCTTTAAAAATCAATTTAATGCCTTAACTCTATTATAATGGAGAAATAGAAGGTAAGAAATTTGTAATGAAAATAAAATGAATTTCAATATGTAAATGCACAGGCATGATTATGCCATATAAGAGCTGAAATAGATTGCTCACTCTTACTTATAATGAATAGGTTTGGATTTAAGAGCCGATCAGAGGCTGCCTCCTGTGAAGAAGTACAGGAGTATGAATGATTAGAGGTACGGGGGACACTAGAATGAAGACTAGTTATTAGGATAAATCACAACATGCCATATACCTTATCTGTATATGGCAAAGGAAATAAGAAGATTTCCTTGCTTGAAATAAGAGTAATAGGACAAAACCAATTACAGTTTGTCTCAGAGGAAACAAATGAATCAAACGCTCTCAGACAAGCTGTAGGGTCCTACATAAATGTCCAGCAGGACATTAGAAAGTCGTACGGGGTTCAGAATAATTCTTCGTTGTGTGGGACAAACCCCTCTACAGGACATCGCCTGTCCCTGCAGCATCCGCTCAATGCCAGTAATAGTCCCCCACTATAAGGAGACCACCAACCACCCATCAGTCTCCTAAATACCACAGGCAGAACCACTGACCTAGGTGATGCGTACCACCCTCAGATCAGGCGAACTGTTATCTGTGAGGAAATACAAAAGTTTAAACCTTTGTTTCCTGTATTTTATGCCTTGCTTTGTTCATTTTAAGTATCTGTCCAACTTGAAATTTTCTGCTGTTTACATTGAAATGTAAGCTTCCCAAGGGCCAAATCCGTCTGCTTCACTGTGCCATGCCTGATGCCCAGCCTAGTCTATCCATGGCTAATTCTGTTGAATAAATTAAGCTCAACTAGCATATTTCAGTTGAGTTCTTGTTCTTCAGCTGAATTTGAACTGTCTAATAAAAAGAAAGAATGAATTTTGTTCTGCCTCCTTTATTTGCTCTATTTCTAGGTATCTCCAAAAAGACCTTCAACTGCAGACACCAGTGTGTTCGGCAAGGGAGAGATGATATGTTTCCCTCTATCCAGCTTTATCATTGCAAGGTTCCATGACCAAGTAGCCTTTTTAGCAGAGCGCCAGAGCCCGGCAGGGTGGTGGTGATGGAGACGCCCACAGTTGGTTGGCACATCTTTTGTCTGCGGACTCAGGCAGGGAAGGGCTGGAAGCTGAGGCTGCTCACATCTTTTCTTCCTCTGGTCCCACGGGTGTGAACAGGGCCAGGCTGAGGCATAAAAATTAAAAATGTAAATAGTTATTAGCAGAATTATCCCATCCGCTACTCCTTCAAAAACTGTTCTCCACTCGCTCGTTCTTTCTAATCACAAAGGTTTGGGTGGAGAGAGAGTTTGGGGGGAGGAGAGGGAAATGGAGACAGAGTAGATTTGTATGTGGCAGCATGTAGATCTGATAAAGTGAATGTAAAACTGCTTTTGATGTGGACCTCAACATATTAATAAAGTAAGGTACAGCAAACCTGATGGCTGCCAAGGCACTCCCATTTGAATACATGAAAATGCTATCAAACCAAGATATTTGAGGTTTTGGTTATTTTTTCTACATGTTTATTTACTTTGTCTTATTGCTCCCAAGAAAATCTGCCATTATCTCCTTTCTAGGGGGACTCCTCAGTCCAGCATTTGGAGGAAGCAAAGATAGATAGCAGCCACTTCCGACTCACCTTAGCTACTGTAGTGATCATGCAAGGTAACGCTTAGTTGAGTGCTAAGTGTGTGGCTGGGGCCACCGGAGCAATGTTCTGGACATGGCGTGGAAAGGGTGCAGGGGATGACAGGCGGGTTTCATTTAGGGGGTTAAGAACAGAGTGGATGAATTTATAACAGTGATAACAGTGTATGTCCCTGGGGTGACTTGTTCAAAAGCCTGTGGTATAGGCATGTGCCTGAGTGGCCATCAGCTTGAGAATGAGCTTCAGAATCCAAGTGGGAGGACATATCAGAACTTTCTAGGAACTGCTTAAGTCCTAAAAGCTCCAGTCCTAATATACCCCAATTTCAACCTCCTGTTGCTCTTTTCCATTCCCTTATGAACCTGCCTGACATCTAATATCTCCCTGTTCTTCCCGAAACTCCACATTGCTCAATAGTCTGCTCTGGGATCTTTCCTTTTTCCCCTCTACACCCTTCCCCATGAAAGGGCTCATTTATTCCCAGACTTCAGGTATCCACGCTTCTGATTTCAGGCTCTATACCTCCGCTAAGGGGTCAAATAACTTGAGCAGGGTGTCATGGCTAATGAGGAACAGAACCAAGACCATGAACTCCGGAGTCCAGCTGCAAAGCTGGCAGGTTCAGCACGTGTCTGCGGGGACAGTCTACCTCTGCACGCTCCCCTCCCCACCCGTCCCCTGTGAACTCCTGCGTACACTTCTAGTCTCTTCTCCACTCTGGCTCAGCCTTCCTCTCCACTCTAAATCCCACCCGTCTTCCTTCAGCATTCATCACGGACAGGTCTCCCAACACCCCTAGCCTGAGACACCTTTAGCCTTTCTCTTCGTCATCTTCACTATTCCAGGCATCCACACCCACTGCTCCACTGTCATCAGTCACACTTGCTCCAGAACTGCTCCTGAAATCTTTTTTTTTTTTTTTAAGAGACAGAGCCTTGCTCTGTTACTCAGGCTGGAGTGCAGTGGCATCATCATAGCTAACTGCACCTCGAACTCCTGGGCCCAAGCGATCCTCCCACCTCAGCCTCCCAAGTAGCTGGGACTACAGGTGCACCCCACCACATCCAGCTAACTTTTTTTTGTAGAGATGGGGTTTTGCTATGTTGCCCAGGCTGGTCTCAAACTCCGGGGCTCAAGTGATCCTCCCTCCTTGGCCTCCCAAAGTGCTAGGATTACCCGTGTGAGCCACCTCACCAGGCCTCTTTCTGAAATCTTAAACTTCTCTGTTCTACTCGTGACCACCGCCTGCCTTTACTCTCTTGCATCCCCTACATCTACTTTCTCCGCTCACATTTGGCCCTTCCTGTCTTCACTCCTCGCTTATCCAGCCTCAGCCCCTGACCACTCTTTCAATGAACACTCTCAATCACCCAGAACCCTGGCCTTTTAAGTCTCATCCACTTGGCAAAACCTAACAGTGGATTAATCAAATTCTGTTCCTACACATTGAGAGTTTTTAGGGAGAATTGCAGTGCTGTTTGGATGAATGCCACTACAAATCCGTGGCCTTTGACGGCGGCAAGGCCCCCCATGCCCATCGGTCCTACCTGTCAGCATTCTCCCACCCCATAGGTCAGCTTTGTCAAACCTGTCTGGTCCCCTCAAGTGACTCCCCCAACCCATTCTGGCTCTTACACTTAAAAAGACAAAACAAAACTCTTGGGAGGAATCTGTTCTAGTCCTTGATCTTAAGGCTACAAACTTGTCTTTACACATTCTCATCCTTGCCTCCTTTCCTCTTGTCTGAGTGGAAGAGGTGTCTTTCCTTCTGCCTGGGCTTAAGTCTTCTGCTGTGTCCCTTTCTCTCCCACTGCTTTGTGGACCTTGCCCACCAAATTACCATTCTTCTCTCTTATATTTTCAGCTTTTCCTTCTTACTGGCTCTTTCTACTCAGCATATAACTATGCTCATCTTTCCTGTAATAGTGTAACATACCTTCCTCCATCTTGTGTCTTCCTCTAATTATCATTTTATCATCACCTTACTGATTCTAAAAAGTAGTCCATAATCCCTGGACTTTTCCATTCTTCATATTTTTTTTAAACTACAGAAATCTGCCTTTCCTCATTATCCCTCTGCCGAGGTCATCAATGCCCTTGTAGGACAACTCTTTCCTATAGTCTTTAATGCATTAACTGCCATGTGAGTGGTATTTAACTCATGCTAGTTTTGAGCCCGGGGCCTCATGAAGCATATGTAACTCACACGTCTCTTTACCTTGGGAGCCACGTGGTGCGCAGGCAACTCCCACTGCCATGCTGTAGCCCACATGTTACGTGACGGGTGGCCCCCTGGGCAACACCCTGCAGTTGGTTTGTGATAGTTGTTGATGTTCTTATTGTTACAATTAATATTGACAATTTAATTGCACATAACTCACAGAAAATAAAAAATAAGAAATTTTTCATTAAATTAGAAAGGATCATTTTTTGTTTTCGAAGTTTTTATTCTATTTTTGTAATAAAACACCATGGCCCCAAGGAAAAGTTTTCTTTCTAGTGGGGCAGTCAATGTCCCCAAGGGGACATAGGCTACCACTAATTTCCTTCAGATTATTCTCTTCTTCCACCTGCTTCTTTAATGTTGGTATCCCCAAGGTTCTACCCTTCGACCTCTGCTTTTCATACTCTTCACTGTTGGTAAGGTGACCTTATCAACTTTCACAGTGTCAGTTACCTAATACTCTGATGTTACTCAAACCTATATTCTTTCCCATCTCATCTCCATTAAGGTCTAGACCTGAACATATACTACAACTAGCTATTGAGCATCTCACCTTGGATTGTCCACTGCAAACTCAACACAACAAAAATTGGGATTATAGTACCCCAAATCCCGCTTCTCTTCTGTTATCCCCTCTATTTTCTCACTTTTCTAAAAATCCATTATTCTTATTGCTGCCAGGGATTTTTCTAAAATACCTACCCTATAATATGGCCAGGCACTGTTTTAGGTGGTGAGGATACTGCAATGAACAAGACAAACAAAATTCCTGCTTTCATGAGACTGAGTTCTACAAGTAAATATATAAATAAACGAGAAAGAAGGAAACTATCAGAGGTAAGTTCCATGCAGAGACCCGGGAGCTACTTTCGACTGGGAGGTCAGGAAAGGCCTTGCTGAAAAGAAGACATTGAAGCTCGGGGCTGCATGACACAAAGAAGATGTCCAAGCAAAGATCAGGGGGAAAGTCTTCTAGACAGAGGGACCATTGTCACTCCCCAGCTGAAAATCTTTCAGTTTGACTTTCTCAAAGTCCTCAGGATATAAGTCAAAATTCTTAGCATGGCAGAGAAGGTCTTCGGCATCTGGCCAATCGCCTTCTTCTCCAGCTTTCTTACATAACATGACATTAATGCATTTAATGCTCACAAGAACCTTGTAAGATAGCACCCAGGCTGGCTGAGCTCCCCCAGTGGTCTCATTCATCTTTGTACTGCCAGGGAATTAGCAGTTCGCTCAATAAATGTTCACTAAACGAGCAAGATGTTGGGCAAAAGAGATAGATGCTCAATAGCTGTACAGGTATAGACCAGTGCTGTCCAACAGATAAATAAGGTAAACCACACCTGTAATTTAAAGTTTTCTTATAGCTGCGTTAGGAAAGTAAAAGCAACAGATGAAACTGTCATAACAATTTAACCAAATATATTCAAAATATTATCAGTTTAACATGTGATTCATATAAAATTATTAATGAGATATTTTTTATATATATATATATTTTCATTCTCAATCCTCGAAATCCCCTGAGTGTATCTCACACTTACATCACCTCTCAATTTGGACCAGCCACATTTTGTCAGCGCTAGTGGCCACCTCCTCAGAGACGTCCCCTACCAACCCCCTAAAGCAGCCCGGCCATTCACCTCCAACCACCTCCCCTATTTTCTCTTCTTGGCAGCGCTTACCAGTACTTCCAATTATTTATTTGCTAGCGGGTCTTTTGTGACTCCCCAGCACACAAGCCTCTCAAGGCCTGGGCTAACTTCGAACGGTGCCTGGCATGAGCAGGCGCTCAATAAATGCTGCCCTGCCACGTCCACGTCGAGCGCGCGACCGCAGGCCCCGGGCCCTGCTTCCCCCGCGCGGCGGCGCCCCGCCCGCCTTCCCCAGGCCCACCCCTGCCCCAGGCCCGTCCCCGTGCCGGGTCGCTGGCTGGAAACCGTGGACGTGACTGGGAGGAGTCAGGCCGCCCCGCTCTCCGCGCCGCGCGCACAGGGCCCGGCCGCCGGCCATGGCGGAGCCCACGGTGTGCTCCTTCCTCACCAAGGTGCTGTGCGCCAACGGCGGCCGCATGTTCCTGCAGGACCTGCGCGGCCACGTGGAGCTGTCGGAGGCCAGGCTGCGGGACGTGCTGCAGCGGGCCGGGCCCGAGCGCTTCCTGCTGCAGGAGGTGGAGACGAAGGACGGCCTCTGGGACGCCGAGGCCGAGGCGGCGGCCGGCGCGGGTGGCGCGAGCGGGAGCGGTGGCGCGTCGGCCTGGAGGGTGGTGGCCGTGTCCTCCGCGCGCCTCTGCGCCCGCTACCAGCGCGGCGAGTGCCGGGCCTGCGACCAGCTGCACCTCTGCCGCCGGCACATGCTGGGCAAGTGCCCCCACCGGGACTGCTGGTGAGGCGGCGGCGGCGCGGCGCGGCGGGCCGGGGGCGGGAGGGGCGGCGGCGCGGTCGCGAGGCGCGGGCCGCGGGTGCGGCCTCCGGCTGCGGGCGGGAGCGACGGGAGATAAGAAGGGGGGGGCCGCGCGTCCGGGCCCCTCCCGCCCCTCGCGCTTCCAGCCACGGGCGGAGTGAGGCCGAAGGTCCCCCGCCAAAAAACGCTGCTGCCCCTGTGCCAGGATCCTCCACACTTAAATCGGGTGTGAACGGAAAAAAATCCAAACTCTGAAATATTTAAAAGAAGTTTATTCTGAGCCAAATTTGAGGACCATGACCCGGAGCCACTCCCAAGAAACCTTGAGCAAGTGGACTCGTGGTGGTTGGGTTACAGTTTGGTTTTA
>CAUYRT010061307.1:0-45648 GCA_963574885.1 Lepilemur ruficaudatus
TCTATCAGACTCACTTCCTAAGTGCTATTCCCCTTTAATAGGGAAGATAGGATAACACACAAAATAATCATGAAAGCTTTAGATTCAAAATTCATTGAAAACAAAATGAAATTAAATCATGTAAAGGAACAAAACTAAAAGAATTGTAAGAGATCATGGCTTATTGATCTAATAACAGTACAAAGAAAGATATAGTAAATATCCTAAATGAGAAAGAAAGAAAAAGAAAGAAAGAAAGAAAGAAAGAAAGAAAGAAAGAAAGAAAGAAAGAAAGAAAGAAAAAAGAAAGAAAGAAAGAAAGGAAGGAAGGAAGGAAGGAAGAAAATAAGGACAATATGTTTTATTTTATTACATAATTTGGTGAGATTACGAAAAGTCCCTCAAAGAGGTAAGACTTCCCAGAAAAGGAAAAACTGAATGGTTAAAATCAAGGAGGAAGAGTTTTCCAGATAAAAGAGTAATACAGTCTCACTCCAGCAACAGTTTAATAAAACTTTTCAAGTGCAAACCACCTGCTGGCTATTTGTTTCAAAAGAGGAGTCATGGCTTTGGCCATTGCTGTGTATTTCATAGTTTTGAGAGACTGTGGATGTATCTGTAACTAGGAACGTGGTGTGTCTCTCCCTGGTGACCGTCCCCCTCCTCCCGCCTTGTGTAGGTGGCAGCCATGAGGTTCGGGCAGCACTGACTGCAGTTCCATCCTGGGGATAAACCCGAGTGATCCTGTCCCCAGAAATGAAGAATAATTCAGCAGTTGTAGAAGTAGAATATGGCTTAGGACATTTTTTTTTTTTTTTGAGGATTTGACAGAACAACTCTTTCGTTCTGTGTGGCTTAATGTTCAAAGTTTAATAAGCAACTCTGCCAGTTTTAGGAAAACATGCCTGAGAATAAAAATGAAAAGGTGAGAGAAAAGCCAAGAGAATTACAAAGAAATTAAGCCATGGTTAATCTCATCTGACACCCATCCTAGCTCTGACCTTTACAATAACATGACTCAATAAACCACTTTTATTGTTTAGGAATTTTATCTTCCACTAATTGCAATTTAAAAAATCACATTATTCCTGTCTGTTAAAAGATCCTGGAATTCCAATTTATAAGCAATGTCATATAATTACAAATACTAATTTTTTAAACTTCTCCTCACAATGTTAAATAGTCAAAAACATGGCAACTCTCAAAAACATTGATATTGAAAACTGATGAGCAACTTGGTGCTAGAATGTAGAAGCAATTGCTGCTAATGAAAATGTTGATTAATTGGTTAGATGAAAGGAATGAGAGATGTGCCTATAAATCAGAAAATGTTTGCCACCTGAAAAAAAAGGTAAGACTAAATGTTGTCCTCCTTTACTACTTGTCCCTAGTTAGGAGATATGTAACCCTTACTTACAAGAAAATTGGGCCATTTACTAACAAGAAGATAGTGATAGTCCATCTAACACATTTACCACAATGTCAAATACATAGTAAGTGTTCAATAAATATTGTTGTTGGTGTTATTGTTGTTACATTGTTGATGGTGCTCGAGGAGGCTAGACTAAGACCTTTGTAGTTCTGCATTTATTTCCAGTTCCCAGAAAACAACAGGGCAGAGGTTGGTATAAGAGAAAGGGTAGAAGGAGAGACAAAGAAGGGAAGAGAAGGCAGAAAGGTAGTTCACAGAAGGAAGTTACTAGAGGCACTTGGCGGAATGCATGCTGGGGTTACAATTTCGTTTGTGATAGTGGAAGAGGCAGAGGGGTGTGGCTGAGCCTAGATCCTGGGAAGAGGAAGCAGAATCACTTAGTCTAGACCATAAGCATGTAAACCTGCCTCTCTATCTTTGGATCTGAGAATAGGTGCATCCAAACAGTGGGTAAAGTCAAGGCAGATTCACATTCCTTGTCTTTGGTGAAAGCAAACATAATTACATCTATCAAGGATGAATATAAGGGATCCATAGGAACTAAGAAAATGACCACATTAATACTTGTGTTGAATCTCAAGGAAATTTGGATATTTGACCATTTTTGGTCTTAAAAATGGTGATTTCGCACAATTCATACTAATAGAAAATGAATATTAGGCTGGAATTTCAAAAGATGACATCTCTGATAATTATTTACTATGGAAGCCAAAAGAGTATTTAGACAAAAATGGATGGCATCCCTACTAGATGGAAAAAAGAAAAGACTGTAGCTAAAATGTGAGCAGAAGACAAAAAGGGATTAGACAGACCAAAGTCAGAGACTATAGTGCGTGATAAAAACAGAGAGAATTTAGGTAAGGGAAAACTGGAGGAAATTTCTTAAAAAATAAGATAATTAAAACCCATGTTGGGAAAATAAAGGACATAAAATACAGATGCTGTGAAAAACTGAATCAGTGATACGCAGTTAGGGTAACCAAATTATCTCAGTTTGTCCAGGACTTTCACAGTTCTAGCACGAAACGTTCCGTGTTCCAGGAAGCCTGTCAATTTGAAGCAAACCAGGACAAATTTTCAGAATTTACCTCAATGTGGAGGGCAAGAAAAAGAGAAACAAAAACAACAAATGAATGTCAATTCAAGCAACCATTTAAGTGCATTCTTGGTAGGAAAATTGGTAAAATTAAAACCTAGGTAATTATAAAAGAATTAAACAATCTCCAGGTTTAAGAGAAAAACAATTTTTAAAAGTTCACTAAGTTTAGTGAAAAGAAACTAACTGATACATGGACATGTCCTGGCAAACTTTCAAATTACAAAATAGACACAAATGTCAAATGTCTAGGCAGAGAAAAGCTCAGTGCACAAATTTTAGGGAGCTAGCAAGTAAAAATTGTAGAATTGACTACATTTTAATTCTAAGACCTCTAAATAAATTTTAAACCTTGAAGAATCTAATTGAGGATAAAAAAGAAAATACACATAAAATTAGGAATGAAAGCAGATATAACTGAGATTATTTTAAATGTAAAAGAGAGTGCATATTACCATATATAAAATTTGAAAATATTAATATTTATATGACACAAGATCTCTGAGGTTTTAAAGCAATGAGTTATTAAAGATCTGCTCCCAAAACATGGTTTTAATGAGATATTTCAATATTGAGTTCTGTTAATCCATCATAGGAAAAGGTAATCCCTGCACTGCATCTATTCCAAAACTATGCAAAGCTAGCCAATTAATGTCATATTGATAGCACAATGATATCAACACCTGACAAATACAGCCCCAAATAGGCCAATCTTACTTAAAAATACAGATTCAGAAACTCCGAGGCAGGTACCAGCTGACTGAAATCCAGCAGAGTCAGGCGAAGTGTAGAGTTTATGCTCCTCACTTCCCAGAAATGGAACCCACAAGGGTTAAGTGCCAGCCCACTATATTTGTATGAATTCATTTATTCTTCTCTTTGACCATAGTTGATTACATAGGACTAAAGACTTGAAACAAATTAAATTACCTCCCTTGAAAATCAGACCAATGAGGCATAGAGACTTAGAATTGGGGGCTGAAAGGTCTTAGCAGCAGAGCTCTAGAAAGTAGAGCTCTCTCTAAGGTCCTTGAGCTTTGGTTGGTCATGTATTCCTTTGAGTGTTTGTCCTGGGCTTGTCTTTAGATCCACTGATTGTTCTTTGTCTGCTTTGCCCTGAGTCATGGGGGGGTAGGGGGGCTGACCTCTGTGGACTCTATTTCCTGGGCTTGTATATCAGCACTCTTTTTTTCCCTTTTTTCTAACCGATACATAATAATTGCACATATTTATGGAAGTGTATGTGATGTTTGGATACATATATACAATGATTAATGATTAAATCGGGGTACTTATGATATCACCTCAAACATCGATCATTTCTTTGTGTTGGAAACATTTCAAATCTTCTCTTTTAGCTATTTTGAAATACAGAATGAATTATTGTTAACTCCAGTCACCCCAGTGTGCTGTAGAACAGTAGAACTTTTCCTTCTATCTGTGTGTTGGTACCCATTAACCAGTGTGTCTTCATGCCCCTCCCCGTCCGTCCTTCCCAGCCTCTGGTAACCACCGTTCTGCTCTCCGTCTCCATGACATCAACTTTTTTAGCTCCTACATATGACTGAGAACATGTGATATTTGTCTTTCTGTGCCTGTCTTATTTCACTGACCATTATATTAAGTGACCATATTGCTACAAATGATAGGATTTCATTCTTTTTATGGCTGAATAGTATTACATTGTGTATATATGCCACATTTTCTTTATCCATTCATCCATAGGTTGATGCCATATCTTGGATATTCTGAGTAGTGTTGCAATGAACATGGGGGTGCAGGTACCCCTTTGATATGTTAATTTTCTTTCCTTCAGATAAATACCCAGTAGTGGGATTGCTAGATCCTATGATAGCTCTATTTTTAGTTTTTTGAGAAATCGCCACACTGTTTTCCATAATGGCAATAGTAATTTACATTTCTTACATCACCTGTGTAACTAATTTTTCTCACTGATACGTTACTTTGGATTCCATAGGCAATAATGAATGCAAAATTTTTGAAACCCCTAGAATAATGACACTATCCAAATGCCATATAATTTTGATTCATGAATACCTTCTACACAATACATTAGCCTTTCTTTTATTTAAAGCCTCTGATGGTTTTTATTTGACATTCTCTGTCCATGTACTCGTCAGTAGGCAAAAAGCCCCTACCTGCAGGTAAGCTCTAGAACCAGCAGATATCTCCCAGCTACTTTAACATTAACAACACGCCTGCAACACAAAGGTAATGCATTGAGTGAGATATTTATAAAGACTCAAGAGTTGGAGTGGATTTAACGGGAGGCAGACAGGGGAATAGACAAATAGAAAAAAAAGATATTCTTAATTTTTTGAGCAATTTATCTGAAATATTAGGGTCCAATGTTACCAAATATATTTCTTATATTTCCTTATTTTTTCTATAGGGCCTGCTTTATTTATGAATTTCGATTCTTGAATGTCCATAAACTCTATGCATGAGCTATGTTGCTATGTTGAAAGTAACAGATTCCAGCTTAAATTAATTTAAGGAAATATATTTGACCCATACCAGGCTTGCTCATGAAATCAAAGTGATTCATTCAGTATCCAATTAGAAAAACAAAATGAAACCAATTTAGTTATTTACGATGGGTATAATTTAATCTCTAAAATGCCATTCTTCTTTTTTGGCTGATATATTTGCATAATTTTTTAGAATTTATTCCACAACATTGAGAAGGATGGAATCCTTCCGAATTCATTCTACGGAGCGAACATCTCTTTGTATTCTTTTTGACTGAGCTCAAATATCAGCTGCTCTCAGTAGCTGCCCTTGATTCTCCCTTTGCTTGGGAAAATTAATTTTTCCTACTCTACAATTACCAGAGCCCTTGAATATTACACTTCTGCCACCAGAGTGACTACTACTAATTCTATTAGTGCTGCTGCTAATAACTGCTCATTGAGAGTCCATTCTGGAGAGGCAATTTGCTCGGCGTTTAATACACATTCTCTTAATCCTCAACCTTTCTACATCAGGCATTAATGTTCCCATTTTACAAATTAGGCACGTTAGTCACAAGAAGATCTAAGTCTGTCTAACTTAAAGCTATGATGTTTTCCTTGTACCTTGTTGCCTCTCACATAGATATCCATCTGGATATTTACACTATGTATGTATTTATTCATTCCTCGTTTTATATTTATCACTGGCTACTTCTGCCTTGTCTTGTCACCTATCAGTCTCTCCTTGTTCTGTATTAGCCACACCAGCCTATCAGCTTGCCCTCGAGTGTTCAAGCATATTCTCATTTCTGGACATTTGCACATGTTCTTCCCATCTTCTGGAATGTTCTCTCCCCAGCTATCTTGCTCCTTCAATTCATTGAGATCAAACGTTCTTCCTCAGAGATATTCCCTAAGATATCCCAATATTCTCACCTCCCTCTGCTCACCATAACCTTTCTCTGTTTTATTTTTCATCATGCCACCTTTACCCAACTGATACTGTTGGAGATAGTCATTCCCCACAGGAAATACTGAGCACCTTCTGCCTATGAGGGACTGTGCTAGACACCAGAGACAGAGCTGTGAGGGAAACACATCAAGTCCCTGCCCTCACGGAGCTCACATTCCTCTGGAATGCAATGTTATGTGAGAAGTATTATAAGAGCAAGGCCACAAGTCTATGTGGCATGACAGGAGGGAGGCTCAACCCAAAAATTTTGAGAAGTGTTGGTGAAGGATTCAAGTGCAAATAGTTTGTTTGGAAGATGATCCTAGAAAACACTAACATAAAAAAGGGGAAAGTGAGAAAAGAAAGGAGAAAGCCAATAAAGGGTCATTATTGAGCAAATTATCACTGTTAGTAAATAGGGCTTTATCCCCTGAAAAAAAGACCAGGAGATAATAAATACACCATCCAGTTATCTCACTAGTGGGAAGAAGGGGCTGAAGTATAACATCATTATGGTTAGGGATTTGTTGAGAGCAACGTCGAGGGGCAGGTGAGGGAGAAGGTTAATTCCAGTTTCACTTGTGAGCAGCAGAGGTGGGGACAGTAAAAGAAAGCCCTCAGGCAAAGAGTTGCAGGTGTTCGCAGTTGGAAGCTGTTGATTTGGTCATGCATGAAAATGGTGAGTGCCAGGGTCCATGGGTGGAACATCAATAACGTCTGGGACAGAGTCTGACAGTTGAAGACATACACTGCTGGTGCGACTGTAAAACAGTACAACTGGTTTGGAAAACAGTTCGGCATTATCTAGTGAAGTTGAAGATATGCACACACATGACCCTGCAATCCCACTCTCTTTTATACAATGAAGACAAGCTAGTTTCTGTGAACCAGAATAAATATTGAAAGTACAGCCAAACTAGCAAAACTGGCATAGTCCCAAAGTGGAAAAAACTTAAAAGTCCACCAATAGTAGAAGGGAGAAGTGAATTATTATATATCCATAGAACAAACTCAAAACAAGTAAATCAGATCTAGAAAGAAGATGATCAATCTGAAAACATAGAATATTTATCACTTCATAAAACATAGTTCAAGGAAGAGAGAAAATCTTAAACATCTTCAGTTTTTAAACTAACTGTATCTCTATGAAAAATACGTCCATAAAACAAGAGCTGGTCGTCGTGAGAAGGTATCACTCTGAAGACAGCAGGGAGTTCTTTAAGATGAGAAATCAAACTTTCTAATCAAAAGTCATTGGAAACAGTGAAAAGCAAGTTGGATATTACAAAAATCCAACTATCTGAATGTAAAGAAACCCTGAAATAATCTTCCATATCATAAAGGGAAGGATAAGGAAATGGAAATCATGAAAAAATAAGAAACAAAGTAATTTTGAGAGTCATAGACAATGAACAATAATTATTTCTGTCATTTAGATCATTCTTTTCCAAAATCAAACAGTCATATCAGATGGATTATTTTCTCCATTTGAGAAAGATTTTTTTAATAAAATATCACATATCTTCAATCTAAAGAAAAATAGGTAATGAAAAGAAAACTTTAGTACAAATGTAAGTACATTCCAAAACATTTCAATGAAAAGTGTTTACATTTCTAATGCCCTCAAATGTCCACATGTACATTTAGTCCCAACTGTAAATGCAAATTTTGTTCAGAGGAAAGATTTCCTGAATAGAACATGAATGTTTTCCTCCCCATAAGTCCCCATGAACAATCATGGTAGAATAGAAAGATTTAAAGTTGGTTTATAATTACTGCACATTCTATGAAATCACCATGCATTTATTTCTGAATTCAGTCTCCAGCCAAATTCTGATGGTAGAACATTTCATTTCCTAAAATCAAGAGAAATATTTTAAATACCCATAAGAAACATTTGTTCCCAGTGACAATGATTAATGTCTTTCAGTGGCTTTGCATACTGTTTTCATAGCAAATCCCTTAGCAGTTTATGTGATTTGCAGTCAGAGAGAGATATGTTTTCCTGCCCTGTCCTAGATTCTGCTAAAATTCTATTATAAAAATGGTATTAGATTAGACTGGATATAGATCATATATCAGTTAACTTAATAAACCTTATTTCACATACCCTTCAATGGCCAAGAAACATCTTCACAAATTTATGGAAGTATTACTGACCTATAATATATATATATGAAGTATATAATTTGATGAATTTTAATGTATCTATACATCTGTGAAACCATCATGACAATCAATCAAGATATTAAATATTTTCATCTCTTCTCAAAATTTCTTCAAGCCCAGTTGAATCCATCTCTTTCTCTCTCCCCACCCAATTCCCAGACAACCACTACTGGTTATAGAATTTTGTAAAATTCTGTATGAATGGAATCATACGATATGTACTTTCTCTCTTTTGACTTCTTTCACTCAGCGTAATGATGTTGAGATTTATCCAGGTTGTTTTGTATATTACTAGTTTGGTCCTTGTACTGCTGAATAGTACCCCATTCCATTTAATAACTCAGCAAACCTGACTTAAAAAGAAACATTATCTCATGAAACCAAAGCCTGTCCCTGAAAGTTTAAATTTGTTGACCTTCAGTGAAGGGTTATATGTCCAGGTAAAATTACAATTTAACATCTCAGTGAGATCCAGGCACATAATTGGTGCTCAATAAGTATTTATTAAATGAATAAAAAACTTTTCTATCTAGACAACATGCATAGAAGTCACATGGTGTCCCATTATCCTTTTCAGAAGCCTGAAAGGCAACCAGATTTTTGTGTCTAAACCATTTCTCTATTTTATTAGTAAAGACCTTGCTTTACTAGGCAAAACTGATGTAACCAATGGCCAACTAACTTGATTAATCTAACCACAATGAAATGAGGGCCACATTGTCCTCAACCTGGGTTACTTTCTCTCAGCTGCATTAATAAGCACTCTTTCCCTGCCATCTATTAAAGTGTGTATCAGTTCAATTAAATTCCATACAACCTTTGGAAAAAATGAAAGAAAATGAAATCTACCAAGGACCACTATGCCAAGCACTTTCCATATGATTCACATGAAATCTTGTAAGGTAAATACTGTCTCATTATAAACACAAAGAAGCTATCACTCAGAATGGTTATGTGACTTGCTCAGAGTTACACAGCTAATCAGTACAATGGATAGAATCCCTTCCCAGATTTGAGTTCACTGTACCATTCCCCAAAACCCCTAGGGTGAATTCTCCAGTACTGGTGGTTAGTCATGTGGGCACAATTGGTGAGTAAATAAATCATTGATTTAGTTTATAAAATACCCATTTCTGAGAAATCACTCAGGAACATATACCTTTGGAAGTATGTTATTATATTATTATTAATATAGGGTGTTAGCTACCTATTTATACAAAAACATATTACCACAAAATCAGCAGCTTAAAGCAACACATGTTTATTATCTCAGTTTTTGTGGTCAGATACCCATGGCTTAACTGAGTCACCCACAGAGCTGCAATCAAGGTGGTAGCTGAGGCTGCATTCTCATCTGAAGTCAGACTGGGAAAGGATTTGCTTTTAAGCTCCTGTGGCGGTTGGCAGAGTTCAGTTCCTTGTGGACTATCTGAGAGCATCATTTTCCTGTTGCTATTGCCCAGTTATTGCCCTCGGTTCCTGCAACATTAGCTTACTTCATTAAGCCCAGCAAGGAAGAGGGTCAGTGGATAGAGTCTGCTAATAGGACGAAAGTTATGATCTAATGTAATACAATCGCAGACATGAAAAAATATCACCTTTGCCATATTCTATTGGTTAGGAGTAAATTACAGTTCCTGCTTACACTCAAAGAAAGAGAATTGCATACGGGCATGACTACTAAAAGAAGGAGATAATTGGGGCCACATTAGAGTCCGTTTGCCACACCTGGATGTGATGGATAGTCACCAACTGCCACATGTACCTTTCTAAAGATAATGTCTCACAGAACATAAACACAAGAAACCCATTCAACACAGCTGGCCTTTATGGTCCTTTCCAAAGGCAGAGTGTATTACTGAAACACATCTCTTTAAAAGAGCAGAGCCTCACAGACATCCTAACTTGAAGGCATAATTCATTTACAGCAATAGCATTGACAATATTCTCTCTCATAGTCTATGTTTTATATTTTAAGGTGCTTTGAGATATAGTGGTATTGATTCTCATAGTAACCATGCACAGCAAATAAGGTAGCACCCATTATTAATCCCCATTTAATATGATAAAACAGAGAATCAAAGGGGATAAAGTAACTTGCTGAGGGTCATACATCTACCTGGGTCTCTGTCTGTGGATTGCCCTTGGCTGAGAAAAACCTCCAGCCAAAAGTTGCAACCTCTCCCCAGGGTAGCCTGCATCCAACTACCTGGTCTGTGCAATGGGTACAAAGACACAGCTCTATTTTCTGAAAATACATTATTATAAGTAAAATTGCCAAATAAAAGTATAGGAGTGCTTTTCAACTATTCCATATATGACTGGGAAGGTGTCTATAAGGCATATACATTTTTCCATTTGGAGAAATGGCCCTAAGCCATAGCAATGGCCCTAAGCTTTCTTACTTGCTGGAACTTGCTATCATCTTCATGATGATAGCATCTTCATGATGTTGTAAAAGTAAAATCGGTGCAGAAAATGTAAATTGCCTATGAGTATTTTCAAACTGGCAGATTTCTACAAACTCAAATGGTCATATTCACAGGATTCTCCTCATCTTATGAGTGGGGTTTGCTGGGCATTTTTTATTATTTATTGATACATTCATTAATCCACTCATTCTTTCATTTCTTTGCTCATTTTTGGCCAGTTCCTTTCATAATTCCTAACTTCTCTGAAGTCAGTACTTTGCCTAACATATAATATGTTGTATCTTTGGGCAAATAATTATAATTCCTAGAGCCTTGGTCTTCTTATTCATAAAATGGGAAAGACATCTATCTAATAGAGGTACTACAATGAGTTAATAGATATAAAGTATACAGCACAATTTCTAAATGTTATAGCAACAAAATAATGCCTTTGCTGATGTCTCCCTTTCTTTTCAAAAATCAGTCACTGAATAAGTTTTTATTTATTGTCCAGTTACTCCTTAAGAATTCATCCCAATTTGTGTAGGATAATCCCAGTTTATGCTGTTGGGATAATTATTAGTGGCTCTTACTTTCACTCTCAAAATGTCGTGGTTTCAATGATAAATCATAGATGCATTCTACCAATGCCCCACCCAGTGATGAGGAGTAAGCTAGAGGACTTTCTGCAAATGTGTTCCACACTTACATTATTTTGACTCTTTCAGTGCGGCAGCTTTAAGCAACGAGAAAGGCATATTGTACAATGACCTTCCATTTCTAAAGATGACAATTCTGCAGCCACTGGGAATTTCTCTCTGGTTTCTGGGAAAAGATGATCTACAGAGCAGAGGCACATGAGAAAGAGCAAGAAATTTTGGAAAGGATGTTGGGGGAAGATGTTATGTATCCATTTAATATACTTGCTTCTTAAACTTTATTTCTGCCTTTTCTTATGCATATAAATGGTCTCTTCCTGAACCATCATTAGTAATGACTGGCTCTTTCATAGTTACTGATGAGAAGTTACTAGCTTACACTAGAGGAGGGAAAGCAAACAGGGATTAGGGGTTTTTATTCTGAATTCTTTTGGTATATACTTGAAGTATTCTTAGAGTTACCATCCAATAAATTGATGAGATGACCAAAAGCTATTGAAATAAGGACAGAAACAATTATACTTGGGTTTACCGAGGACAAACTCCAAAATGGAGCCATAATCCACACAAGAAGAAAAACAATGTTTCAGGTCAAAATGTAAAAGTTTTCACCTTAAAAAAGGGCCTGGGGACTTTCTATTTACCATACATTATGTGAAAGAATAAGAGTCGCATGATATGAAAACGTGAGAATGTGTTGAGCCTATAGCCTGACAAGAGAGGTACCTTAATTAAAGTTTATCTATCTCAGGGAAAGACTGGGGAATACAGTCTGGGTAGATATAAGAGTTTCCTTGAAGTCCTAAAGCTTAGTATTCCTTTCTTTTCCTTTCCATCTCATTTAAGCTTCAAATTAAGGAATGGTGTAGTCCCCATCAGGATTATAAAGTAGACCAGGGAAAGCAGCACACTTACGGATTTATAGCTTAATTTGAAACAAATCCCCGAACCAGGAAAACCTAATCACCCTGAGTACAATTAACTTTTGAGTGGATCTTTATAAACCTAACCCAATGAGAAGGGCTCTAAAAATAATAGCATGTTACTAGGAGTATGTGAAGGGTAAGCAGATACCCGAGACACAAATCAGCTAAAACCAGTTGATTTCCATTCATTCCCTACCTAAAACTAGTCCATCAGGTAAGTCAGCCTTCTTTCTCCTTTGTGATGATAAGAAAAACAAAAATTTATAGAAACCAGGGCTAGAGAAAAAGGCAAAAGCTATTTTAAAATCTCCAAAGTGATAGTCAGCGGCTTCATGGTGTGTGATTTACAAGCAGAAGAGCTCTCAACTATAAGCAAAATATCCTTGATTTCAAAATGAGGGCGGTATTTGGATACCAAACAACTTCCAATTGTAGCACCTCAATTAGGTAAATTTCACACAAATGAAAGATCATGAGCAACCACTTGGATTCACAAATATGTGATTACTGAGTCATTTAGGGTAATATAGGAGAAACATATGCATGCTGCATACGTAGGTGGAATATCTCCCTGGCACTATTTCAAGGACCCTATGTAGATTGATTTGTTTCATCCACATCCCTTAGATGGGTGGGATTATTGTCCCACTTTATAGATGAGCCAACTGGGGCTTAAACTGTTTAAATAACTTGCCTGAGGTCATATAGCTAACAAATGGGATAGCAGGAATTTCAGCTCAGGCTGTCCAGTCTCAAAGCGCAAACCCTTCACCACAACATTGTATACTGTCTGTACATCTGCTCCACGTACAATCAATTGTGGACAACTTGCTGTTATATGATCTGAGGGCTAGTTGAGAACATGCTGCCTTTTTTTCTTTCTTCTCTTGACTGTATGACATGGATTCTGAAAGGCTGGCCCCTGAAAATTTGGTACATGGATGCATGAAGTGTGTCTGTGTATGTGAGGAAGGTAATTGTGTATGAAATTTTAAATAACATTTGGAGAGAGGGTATGATACACTTACATCTAATTTTACTTCCAATGGAATATCATCAAGTACTCACTGTATACATATACAAAGAGAGCAGCCTTAGGAAAGTTTCTCTGAGTATAGACAATTCCTATCTTTAAATGACTTGATATATACAGTATCATATCCAGTTTTTAAAAAAATCAATTCTTCATTCCAATTCTTCACTCATGTGAGCTTTGACCCAAATACCAGGACAAAACAGATGTTTAATCAGCTTAGAAGTAAAACTTACCCAAGATGGAGACTTTCAAAACACAAGTTTTTCATGGTTTCCATCAACAACATAACACAATTAGTGCACTTGAAAAGACTCAACAACTTTGAGTTTTAATCAGCTTGGGCTGAGTTTCAAGGTCTTGGTGAAGCCTAAAGCTAGGCTCCTCTTGCCCAGTCTTAGGTCAGGTTACAAAAATTTCACAGTGTTCTAGTTTCTAGGCCTCCGCTCCCCATGCAAATAACTGGGGGAAAGCATCAGCTCCTGAGAGGTGGGACTGGCATTCCCTCCCACATGGAGAACCAGATCTCCGAGCCATCCCTGATTGCAAGGGTAATAGCTGAGGAATTCTGCCACAAGGGTGGATTTACACAGCCCACTTTAGGTCATTATATTGACTGTATCTCTGTGGTCAGATACAGAATGCAGCCGGCTCCTCCAATTCACAACTTGCAACTAAACCAAATCTTCATTTTATGAAGACAATAGCAAATTCAATTAGAAACTCTAAGAGCTCTGATGGATCTATCAGTTCATACACAATTATCTCTAATTGGTACCTCTCCAGAGAGGTACATTCTTTACCTGCAGTCAAGGGCTACTCAGAGAGGTGTAAAATTCTTTCTTGACTCTGAAAACATCAAAGCAATTCCTTCTAATCCAAGCTTTATAGCCGTCCCTGAGCTGATGGCTAAAGTTCCAACACCAATAAAAAACTGAGGATTTGAAAGAAAGAAATTCCAACTAAATTTTCTAAAAGAGCAAACAATGATATTGAGTAAGAAATCATATACCTTTAACTCGTAAAGTGTAGTTCCCAACTGCCATACCTGCCATACCAAATTTGCACCCCATATTGCAAAGATGACTTCCTAGGCATTTCAAAAAAGAGACCGTAGAGCATTTCAATCATCTTTTGAGGAGTTAATTTTCAAAGATAATCGAATAAAAGCAAATTGATGGTAACAATCTGTCTCTTGCAGCTGAAATAGAAATGTGGCTTTTTGGTCCTTTTAGTTAATCGAACACATAATTAAGACTCTTTAAGAAATAATAGAAGATAATTTTTTTTAAAGATATTGTATATCATTGAGGCAGACCAAAGTGATAAATTGAGGTCCTTTCGGGGGCAGAATGTCGAGTGAAGCAATTGGCCTATGACCTGAGAGTCATACCTAGTTTTTAGTCCCAGGTAAGTATCTGGGCAGGAACTGGACACTCATTAATTACACTGAGACTTGGTATTTGCTTCTGTAAATAACGAAGTTGGATTAGAGAGATCTCCATTGGCCCTCCAGTTCAGAGACATGAATGTTAGGGTATTAGAAAGTGCTATAGGAAGTTTGCACATGGCCAGGTTTTCTACAGTACCTCTTCCTTGGGATGCCAAAAACAAAATATGAAAGTTCATGTTTCTATTTTTATGCTAAAATGGAAACAGAGGTGGGAAGGATAAAAGGAATCCATCATGCAGTAGAAACAGTTTTTGTTTTAACTTTCGAACCCAATAGAAATTCTAGCCCTCCAAGGATATTATGAGGCTGTAACCTTAGCCCTCTACTTACCTGACCTTTAGCAGCAGGGAATAGGCAGCAGCAATGGGGCTTAGAAGTCTACTTCCTAAATCAGTCTCATTCCCTCCAACTTCTGCCCTTTTTGTGAATTATTACGCCACCTGGCACCAGGAATATTATTGACTCTGGAGCAGGGAGCTTAATTTTGCAATAAATTTTACAGATTGGTAACTGAAAAATAAGAACAAAAATGAACTACTAGGTAGTTGAAACCACTGACTCTTGCTGCTCCTTCCTGCCCCTGGGTAATTTATGGCAGGGGAGCTGGGCTCCCACACTGCGGCTGCCACTTTGGCTTGGCTGCTCTGCTCACCGCGTGGGGCAGCAGGCCAAGGGAGGAAGCCATCCTCCCTGTCTGTGGATTTCAGACCACACTGTGCATGCTGGAATTCCCACAGCCACCCCTGCAGTCTCAGTTCTCAAGATCTCAGAGGTAAAAGTTAGTGGCAAAGTTGGGGCACAGTCATGATGTTTGGTAGGAAGAGAGGAGAGTAAAATATTCTTTGCAATAGATTGGAATTTTCATTCCATCCCTTCTACACTTTTCAGTTCAGCATAGATTTACGGAGCACTCACTCTATGCTAAGTACTGGGTTAATGTGCTGGAGTTTTTTTTAAAAAAAGGATGAGACATGATTTCTAATTGTATCAGTTATTGCTGTGTAACAAACCAACCAAAAACTTAGTGGTGTTAAATTTAGCTCTTGGGTAAGCTGGGAGCTGGTTAGTCTAGGATGGCTTTGGTGAGGATGACTTGGCTCTGCTTCAAGTAATCTCTCTTCCTCCAACAGGTTAGCCTGGACGTGTCTGCCTCTGGTGTCAAGAGCCTAAGAATGTCAAAAAGTACAAGCACTTTCAAGTCTCTGCTGAAATTAAGTTTCATTGGCCAAAGTAAGACACACAGTCAAGTCCGAGTGTGGGACGGCACTACTGAAAGGAGTGGATACAGAGACATCAAAAAGTGGGATCCCTAATGCAAACCAGTCCAGCACAATAAACTTGAAGGAAGAACTTGCAGTACACAGAGGGCAGTGGCAAGGAGGGACTGTCCCTGCAATGACAGAAGTTGGTACCAGAGCAGTAGTGTCAAATGAAGCAGTACCTCATGCAGCTCAGCAGGATGGGACATTGGGCAGGAAAGTTTGCCTGCAGAGGGTGATGCCTCTAAGTTGAGATTTTAAGGATGAGAGGGAGAATATGCAGGGTACAGCCCGGAGAGGAGTCGATAAGAAGGAAAAACAATCCACAGAAGGGCGAGAGGTTCCTCGTGTGTAATGCAGGGTAGTCTCAGTCCTAATGTCCTTCGTGTTTACCACGGTGACCTTCTGGAAACTATTGCTTTCCTTTCCATGATTCTCTACTCCTGCTTGTCCTTCTTTTCCTTCCATTCCCTCTGTGTTCCCTTTTCGAGCTCTTTTTCTTTGATTTCGTCCACAATTTGATGACTCTAGTTTATCAGTGCCCATAGCCAGGTCACTTGCCAGAATGTTGATTATTCTCAAATCTCTCTTTCTTGCCCAGATATCTCCTCCAACCCCAACTTATATCTCTCAATGCCTTCTGGATAGTTTCCTGAGGATGTAGCCCAAGGGTACTTTAATCCCATTACCTTTCCCTCCATCTAGTTTATCCCCCATGGTTCACAGTTGTAGTTATTGACACCAATGTCTGCCCAGTCACCCAAATGAGAAATTGAGTCCTACTTTTTATCTCCCCATTTTCTCCCATTGTACCTCATATCAGTCGATCCCACAGTACCACGGACTTGGATGTATGAAAACTTTCCAATTCACTGCCCTCCTTTCTATCCCTGCAACCACAGCCTGGTCACTGCTAACCCAAGTCTTCAGGGTCTCTCACTTGCACTGATCACAGCTGCCCCTGACCAGTTTCCCTTTTACAAATTCATCGTTCACCAAGCTTCTGGTATGATTTATCTGAAATGCACATCACTTGCAACCCCTCTGCCTAAAGCCCCTCCATGGCTCTCTATTGGTTATAGCACCTTAGCAAGGACCAAGACACCCTCTTGCAATTCTGCCTGTAGATTTCAACATTCTGTTTCCCACCTATCCCTGCAATACATTCTATACTCTGGAAATAAAATCAGTGCCCAGGAAGTGAAACTATATTTATTGCATATAATCCTGCTCATACATGTCTGCTATCTCTTACCCTCTATGCCTCAGTGTCACTTTTGATCATCTCATGTTCCTCTAGGAAATTCTTGCACCTTGGTGACTGCTAGTTTACATGTTTAAAAATCACGCATTTGGGAATAGAAAGCTTCCTTTGAGTGATACGCTGTTTGGGATGATATTAGTAATTTCAGATCACATAGAAACAAAAGCTTTCATCTTCTTACAGCTGTAAAGCAAAGCCAATTGCAGAATATTTCTGAGCCTAATTTCATGCATTCCCCCCTACTCCTTCATGATTTAAAAGAAGACAAGTGCAAAACATGAAAACATAGAAATAAAAATGCCTCCCCTATAAATCTTGTCACATTAGATTTCTAATGAGATAGTTTGGGATAAATATAAGAGACCTCCAAATTTACATCCAAACTGACTTAAGGTCACACCAGATGAACATAAATGTATTTCAGAGAAGAAGAAAATCTCAAAGATCTAAGTGGTAGATCTATTTTTAAAATTGTGCATTTTAGTTTGACCATTTTTAAGAGTGGTATTGGAGCTTCTTTTTTATATAATCAATGACTTTTCCCTAAAGCCATTAGCGGGGACTGGAGTCCTATGAAATTTTGCCTAAGTTAAATTCTAGAAAATCTAAACATCTACTCAATTTTTTAAACCTGTGCTGTTATTTAGGGAGTACTGGTTAGTGATGTTTTACCCAAGTCAATCCTCACTGGAAAATTATTTAAGATCTAGTCTAGGGCTGCTCTCCAGTACAGCAGCCATTAATCACATGTGCCTATTTAAATTTAAATTTAAATTCAATAAGATTTAAAATGCAGTTCTTTCATCATACTAGCCACATTTCCAGTATTCAAATAGCCACATGTGGCTAGTTGCTACCCTATTAGGCAGCACAGATTTAGATCATTTCCATCACTGAAGAAGGTTCTATTGCACAACTCTGCCATAGGACGCGTTCAGAAATATGAAGAGGAAAATAAAGGAAACAAATTATCTTTTTTATCTTTACTCCAAGTTTACAAGTACAAGTTCTTCTTATACCCTTTGCTAAATACGACTCTGGGCAGCAAAGATCATAAATCTTTTTGGAGCCACAGAGGTGTGGGGGAAGATAGGCTGTTAGCAAGAGGTTCTGACCCTATTACAGGAAATGGGAGTCACTGCCTGCCACATCCTGAAAACAAATTGGTCTTTGATACATCATTTTGATTCAATGCAGAAAGCCCTTTCATTGCCCTGCATTTCATAAATACATTATTATGGAAATAATATCCAGGACTTATCACCACCTTCCTCTATGGTTTTCTTCCATCTGTAATTACCATTGTCAGTACTGCTAAATATTCTGATACAACCTAATCCACCCTGTGTACTCGCAGAGTGAGCAAACAAGTTTCAGAAATAAAGTATTTAAGTCTCCCCAGTGACCAACAGAAACTGCAAACAAGTTACCCTTGGATTTCCAAGACTTAAAAATGTTCAGAATTTCATTGAGTCATAACATTGATTCATATTCTAAGTGTATGATTTTTAAACACCACTTGGTAGTAAATCTCTGATTACAGTTAGGCATGAAAGAGGTTGGGTTTGGTCAAAGTCAGAAACAGAGCACTGAATTGTAGCCATTGTTTCATCTGATTGCAGGAACTATATGGAAAAGAAAAAAATATGTATAAGTAAAAATAATGTACACTTGCAATTTTTAGACTATGTCTCTTATAAAATGTGTATGTTGAACTGAGAAAACTGCCCATATATTTCAGTTTCCAAAAGAATCCATTTTGATTCAAATAATTTCTGTCCTTAAACTTTCTAGCAATCAGTTTTTTTAACTGGGTATCTCTCTCACTCTTTTTGTTTTTAATTCCAACTGAGAGTTAAATATGTTTGAGTTTCTGGGCCCATCAGAAATGATGATACTCTTAAAATATTAATTGAAAAGACAACGGTGCCCTGGGTATGCATATCAGGAGGTGATTGCCTGGGATATTTGTGACAAACCTTCAACAGAGCGTGCTACGGTACGGTGAGCCTTTTGCAACCCTTTCCTAGGCAATCACTGCACACGTTCTCACAGGACTCAGAATCTGGCCATCAGAGAGGAGAGAACAAACCGGAGAACCTGCAGTTCTCCCCAGGGATTCTATGACCATCCACTGCCAGGCCCTCCTCCTCAAGGTGCCTAGCAAAGCTGTCGAGCTCCCAAGCTTGTTCTAGAGCCATCAGCGACAGGAACCGCTCCAATAGCAGAAGCCGGCTCACATCCAGCTATACTCAACCCAGACTTCCTAACAGTATCACATCATAAAACCATCGTGCATCTGGCACACATTTAAGGCCAAGTTGGCAGTATTTGATATGAAAAAGAAACCAAAGACTGAATTAGCATCCCACACGGTTGTTTGTGCAAGTCATAGACATAGTGCAGAGGCATGTGGAGTGGAGGCCACAAACGCCCACGAACCTTTCCTTAAATGAAAGCTGGGCTGCCTAGGGCCAATGAACTCCTGGAAAAAACAAACCAGCAAACAAACAGAAAACACACAAAAGCAACAACCCAAACCCCATACTTTGTTGCCTTAACTTTTGCTTGTCCCAGGGGAGATCTTGTTACCTGGAGACTCTTTTTTTGGCTAATGTGGAACAAGTATCTGGACCATCCTTCAGATGGGAACTTAAATTTGGAAAAAGACCTACCTTTTTCCTTAACCTGTAATTCCAAGTCACTTTTAACTTTAGCTTCCAGAGTGAGCTAGGTCTCATCTCTGCAAGTCTGGAACGTGGGAGGGAAACTCGGCTTTCAGAAAACATGCCTTTGCACCGGAATACAGATTGATCATTTATGGCGGGATTCTAGCTATGTTCCTCCTCTGGAGTGGCACCTTCCAGAAAACTGAATGAATGATTGGCAAGTGGTTTTGGGAGCATAAAACAGGAAGTTGGAGGAACGGGTACAAATAGTTCTGAGGAATGTTTAATTAATTTATACCATGATATATTAATAGCTATGTTGTAGCTGGAGTCACGGTAGTTATTATCCTATTTTTGAAATAAATTTTGGTGGTCTGATAACAAGGTGGAATATTTATAATCAGAACTTTCCTGGAAGAGCAAGGATCTATGTGCTTCTTTGAAAGTAGACAAAGAAAGCCCAGAAATATTAGAAGAAAATAGGGGTGAATTTTTAATAGTTTGGGAATAGAAAAGGTCATTCTAACTCAGACAGAATATAGAAGTCATAAAGGAAAGGCATGTTAATTCTGATAGCAGAGAAAAAATTAACAAAATCAAATCAGAAAAAAAGGGAAAGAAATCAGTATGTGGGATGTGACATAGTCTTAAAATTACCTTTACCTTGTTAAGTTTCCTCATACTTCCTACTCTCATTCAGTTCTTGCAAAACCTATGACAAATAGCTAATTACTTGAACTTACACAGTGTACCCACAAATAAACAGGAGTGAATCAAATGAGGATCTTTAACATATACGAAAAAGGCAACTTTCACAGAAAAAGACAAAAAGCAAATAAACCTGTAAGAAGATACTCAAAACCATGTATATATTTAAAAATGTCAATCAAAACAATGAAATGAAAATAAGAATTTTCACCTAAAAGATTGGCAAAAATTTAAACTCCTCAGTTGCCACAGTGTTAAGGCAGCATCCTGTACTAGCAGGGTCCCTATAAAGGTACAACATTTTTGGAGGGCAATTTGGCAAAATTGAGATGAGAAATGTATATTTTCTTCAACCTCGAAATTTTCCTACTAAGGATTTATCACACAGATAAAGTCACAAAAGTATCCCAAAATATGTGTAAACAGTGATCATTTTAGCATAATAGCAAAAAAAAAAAATTATAAGTAAACTGAAAATCCAGCAATATGAGACTGACTAGATAGATGTCTGTTTATCTGTATAAGAGATCCCTACAGCACTGGCCCAGCAAATCAGCTACATCTACACCCCTGAGACATTAGATCAAACTACCAAAACACCGATTTCGTATGCTTCAACCTAGTAGAGAGATGCTCTAGACATATTATTAGAGGGGGGAAATAAGATATATTATTATAGGGGAAAAATATAAATTACCATAAAGAGTAAAGAATTATTTGTATACTTTTAAAGAGCATGCACATGGGTGTGTGTGCATATTCTCTACTCCCAGAAATATACAAGAAATAATGAACAGTGGTCATGGAGCTAAGGGTACAGAAAGTGGATGTAATTGCTGTTTCTCATCTTGTACCTTTCTGTACAGGTTGATTTTTAAATGTTTGTACATAATGCTTTTACTGAAAATAATAACAGAATAAAACTCTGCTGACAACCTTGGTAAAATGCCATTCAGTGAGAAGGAATTAAACCAGGCTTCAGTCTGAAAGAGCTGTCATCTGGTGAGTGGCAGGGCCACAAAAGAAGCTCATTACCATCTCCTTCAAACCCAATGAAAGGGGTAAATTTGGTCCTTGAGCATAAACAGTAATTATCCGTGCATTTGCCTTGCAACTTCTTTATAAAGATTTCAAGAGAATGAATTACAGTGGATTGAGTTTCATGTAGCAGTGTTTGTCCAATGCAGGTGGGATTCTGAGCCATCTTTGATCCAGGTGGCATAGATGTACAAAAACTGCAACAGGGCACATAGCTCCTGAATTCCTAGACCTGCCAAAAGATGGAATTTACCAAGGGAGATAAACTTTCCAAATGATAAAATTCCTTTTCTTTTCCATGTGTGGCTCAGAACAGTGCCTTCCATCTTAAAAAAGAGACATCGTGAAATAAAATGCATAGGCAGATCTTCTGATTTTAAAGCTTATTACTCATGGTAGAAGGTTTCTTATATCTTTTACGGTATTTTTTTAGCTTTTATTGAAAGATAAGTTTAAGCTTAGAGAAAAGTTGCAAAAAGAGGAAAAAATTGCTCATATGATCTTTATCCAATTTACATATCATGAGCATTTTGTTCCATCTGCTCCACTTCAGTTGCTCTTTTATACACATAAAGATTATTTTTCTAAATTACATGAGTGTAAGTTGCATACATCATACCCCTTTATTCCTAAACACTTCAGTGTGTATTTCCTAAAAATAAAAATATTCTCTTACATAACCACAGTTGATTATCAACTTCGGTAAATTTAACATTGGTAAAATACTTCCTCCTTTTCTGCATCTATGTTACAATTTTCTCATTTGACACAGTAATGTCCTTTAGAGCATATTTTTCTTTCCAGTTCAGTATCCAGTCTAGGATCACATATTGTGCTTAGTTACAATGTCTCCAGTGGTATGCTGGTAGATGCTTAACCACCACTGCTCTATGGATGAATACCCCGATACATCCATTGTAACATTTGTCATTTCTGTGAAGTAAACACTCCCATTATTACCAATTTCAAGCCACCAAAATGATATCACTGAACACGCAGCGGGGAAAACATGTGCAAAATTGGCTCCCTCGAACCAGTGTAAACTGACTGCAAGTCTATTTGGTCTGCTTTAATTTGGATCAAGTCTCAATCTTTCCCTGTCTTTTAGGACATTTACATTTTTGAAGAATATTTTCCTTTTTAAAATTTAGTTTTAAAATTTGGCCGACATTCCCTCATGTTCACATTCAAGGTGCCCATTCCCAATTGGATTAGTGCATAAAATGGTCTGTCTTTCTATGCATGTCACACCTAGGGGCATGCAATATTCATCTACCCCACATTTATGAGGTATTTTTGATGTTATGTTGTTATTTTTGTTATGATTTTATTTCATTGTCAAGATACTAACTGACTTTTCCACTATTACTTAGAGAAATAAATTTAGAAAAATATATATTATTTTCTCCTATTGAAAAGGCATATACTTTAAAACCATGCCAGTATTCTCCTAATTAATTTTTTTCTATAGCTTTTGTGCTTAAAAATTTAAACAGGAAGATCTTAGAATCCAATTTTTAAACAGAATTAAATTATTTAAAACATAAAAACTGGTAAAGTTCTACTCTGAAGAGAATTCTATGGAAATAGATTAGCATCTTAATGGTAATCAGAGTTGGAAAATGGCAGAACCCAAACCAGCAGATTTTCAGGATGTTTGTGTTTTCCTTTAAATACCTACTTAAATAAGCTACAAGATTGCATTTAAATGTGGTGTCAATATTATCTATCTCCTGTGGTTATCATGAAGATCAAAGAAAAATTATGTTCCTAGGAGAGATCTGCCATATTGTATGACTCAATAAATGAGAACTAAGGGAAATACGTATTTAAGATAGTTGACTTTTTTCTGTTAGAATTGAAATAACTCATTATAAAATTATAAGAAAAAAATGGTTTGGGAAAAATAGATCAAAATCAATTTAATGATGTAAAAATGAATGATTTTGTGTATAGGGAGACCATGGCCCATAAATGTAGGTATGATAGTTAGGAACCCAGGTTAATCAATGATCTGATGCACTTTGATTATTTTTGAACAACTCTGTGGATACGTGACAAAGTTTAACAACCTTGAAAAAGCCCAAAATCTCCTGGAAGGAGAGACTTAATATAAGAGAGAAGTTCCCAAGAACAAAATAGGAAGCATTAACAATGAAAGAAAAAAAGATAGTTGGAATTGGAATTCACACAAATTTAAAACTGTTACTCATCAAAAGACTAACCAAAATGTTTGTACCCCCATAATATGCTGAAATTTAAAAAAAAAAAAAAGAAAAGTTGAAACAAAGATTGAAAGAAAATATTTACAAATTGCCGTTATTTGACAAAGGGCTGTAATTAGTTTTCTACCGTTGCTGCAACAAATTAACACAAAGGTAGTGACTTTAAAGCAACACAGATTTGTTATCTCACAGCTCTGTAGATTGGAAGTCCAGCTGGGCTGGACTGGTTCCTGTGCTCTGTGTCTCTCGAGGCTAAAATCAAGGTGTCAGCCATCCTGGGCTCTTATCTGGAGCCTCTAGGGTGGAATCCACTTCCAAGCTCCTTCAGGTTTTTGGCAGGATTCAGTTCCTTGAGGCTGTGAAGCTGAAGTTCTCTTTCCTAGCCTGCTGTCAGCCAGCAGCCTCTTTCATTTCCTTAAGGCTGCCTATATTTTTTGTCATATTGTCACCTCTATCTTTAAATCAGCAATGGTGAATGGAGTCCTTCTCAGACTTCAGATCTGTCTGACTTTTCCCCCTGCCTCATCTCTTCTGCTTCCAACCAGAGGAGGTTCTCTACTTTCAAGGGCTCACGTGATTATGCTGCATCCACCCAAATAACCCAAGATAATCTCCCTATTTTGAGGTCCCAAATCTTACTTACATCTGCAGAATTCCTTTGGCCTTATAATAAAACATATATACAGATTTCAAGGATTGGGGCATGGAGGTCTTTGGAAACCGTTCTGTCTACCACGAACATTTCCAGATTATATAAAAATCTCATGCTACTTAAAAATAGGAAGACTCACACCCAGTTGATTTTAAAGGGACAAGGGGCTTGAGTCTTCTAATAAAATACTTGACTGAATAAGCTTATGGAAACATCAAAATCATTTACCATTAGTAAAATACAAATTAAAACTACAAGATACCGCTTCACACGGGCTATAATGATTAAAACAAGTGTTGGCAAGAATGTAGAATAACTGGAACTCTCATAAATCGCTCCTCACAATGTAAAATAATATAATCACTTTGAAAACCAGTTTGGCAGTTTCTTACAATGTTACACTGACACTTATCATACAATCTAGCAATTCTCCTAGATATTTAACCCAAAAGAAATAAATGCATATGTCTACGCAAAGACTTGTATTTATAGAGTCATAGAGAATTTGTTCATAATAAATTCTGGGAACAATCCCAATGTTGATCAGCAGGTGAAGGCATAAACAAATAGTGGCCAACCCATGCATATCTGCTTAGTCATAAAAAGGAAGAAACTACTAATGCACGCAACGACAGCAAAGAATCTCAAAAACTTTATGCTTGGTGGAAATATCCAGACTGAAAATAAAGATATACTATATGATTTCACTCATATAAAGCTCAAGAACAGGAAAAACAATTTTTTTAGTAATAGAAATCAGATCAAGGTTGCTTCTGAGGGGTAGGGCTTGGGGATTGAATGGAAGTGGTCACAAAGGGACACTCTGGTAATGGAAATGCTCTAATCTTAACTGGGGTGATTGTTACATGTGTACATACATTTGTCAAAGCACTTCAATTATCACAATTAAGATCTGTGCATTGTGCTATAAATATACTTCAATAAAATTGATTTTAAAAAAGAATAACAGAGGTAACGGCTAATTTAAGAGTATGGTTAAAATCAAGCTTTTTGATGGTTCAAAGTTTTATACCATGATAATCTTTTCTTTACTTGATTTGTCAGTTTCTGGGGGAAGTGTTTTAAAATATCCCTATATAATTGTTAATTTGTCCATTTTTTTCTGCAGTTACATATATATATATATCTGTTAAGTATGTATAAATTCATGATTACATCTTATGTCTTCAGATTACATTATCTACTACTATTCATGTTTTTACCTATCAGCTTTTTGTTTCAAATATTTTTTTCTGATAATATTGCTATGCCTGATTTTTTATTTTAGAGTTTTCTGGTGGATGTTTTCCATGTGTTGGTTTTTCAAACTCTATTGTTGTTTTGCTTTAGATTTGTCTCTCACAAGATATATTACTTTGTTATTTTTTAGTTTTGTTATATGTTTGTTTTAAAGATTGAACCTATGAAATTTTTAGAGGAGAGTTTAATCTTCTTGCATTTGATATGGATATTTAGTTTCTTCATCTGTCATAAAGGAGATCAAAATTTAACCTACCTCAAAATCAAAGGAGGATATTGGATAATCCTTAATGCAGTGTCTTCCTGGAACATTGCAAATGATAAGCTTTATTTCATTTATTTATTCCACAAAGATTAATGATGCATCTATTAGTGTAAGGCCCTAAGTGTAAGAGTTAAGCCATGAGTGCTCAGGTTCTGTTCTCTTACAAATTCTTTTCTAATAGGGAAAAGACATATATAAATGACAAACATAAATAAATGCAAACATTATGAAATAAAGAAACTCAGGGCTAGGACAGAGAAAAATAGACGAGAAAATCCTTAGAAATGTTCTGGGAAGAATAAAAATCAAATGTGGGGTCCCTGTAAGAATAATTTATATATTAAAAAAGTTTCTTACCATATGCCATATATATATGTATTAACCTATATATAAGTAAATACACACACATACACATACACACACACACACACACACACACACGAGTCAGCCCTCCAGATTCATAAGGTCTGTGTGTGTGGATTCAACCAACCACTGATAGGATATGTGCTTAGGCCTGTGACCGCAGTGTCTGCACTGAACACATACAGACTTTTTTTCTTCTTGTCATTATTTCCCAAACAATACAGTATAACAACTATTTACATAGCATTTCCACTGTATTAAGTAATATAAGTAATCCAAAGATAAAGTATATGGGAGGATGTGTGTAAGTTATATGCACATATGACATCATTTTATCTTTTTATATAAAGGAGTTTGAGCATCCACAGCTTTTGGTATCTGAGGGAGGTCCTAGCACCATCGATACCGAGGGACAACTGTGTGTATGTAGTAAGCTGAGGTTACTGCTGATGTAAAGTTCTAAAGTGATAAAAGCACTCAGAAAATGTTAGTCAAATACCTAAAATGGTTATTCTTGTGCTGGGAGTGAAAACTGTTTGAGGATAGGGAGTTCAAAGTTAACTGGAGCTCCTGTGCTTCTTGATTCACAGGGAGGCCAAGGAAATATCGTTCTACTCAGAGAAAGTTCCAGAAAGAGCCTCGAGCTTCCCACTTTCCAGTTCCCTGTAGGCTCGCCTGGGCTGTGCTGTGTCACGGCCAGCACTTTGCCGCTTACCAATTGAACTGCATCTTCATGCACTGGAATGAGACAAGAAGTTGCAATTGGAGCCCACGGATCAACCTTTCCCAGATTAGTGTGCTACCAATGAATAACTTCTACTTTGCTAATTCACCCTCTGTGATTAAAATTTGAAATAGAAGCACATTTCAAAGATAATCTGCTTTAACCACCCCATTTTACAGATGAAGAAACTGAGATTCAAAGAGATGAAACAATTTACCCGGTCACTCCAAGAACTCGGGACTGGCCAGTGTCTTTCTGCTCCACTCATTGGCAAATGGAAGAATTAACACACTATTTCCACAAACTACTATCTGAGTAATTTATGTCAACCCCATAGAGACAAAACTTCTCCTTAATATTTGCAAATTGGTCAACACACATCTGACAGTAGTGGATACACATGAATAAACATAATCCTATTACCCAAGGCACATTACATTCCCTCGAATGGTACCCAAGAGACAAGCTTGTAAATCACAATTTATTTTCCCATGAACCAAGAATATAGCAATGGGTCCGATGCTAAATGCACAATGCCAACAGCTATAAAATAATATTTATATTCTCCAAGTAGAACACATTTTCAGATGAATCTAAATTGGTTAAACAAGACAATTCTGGTTTCAAGCATATGAAATTATATATTACATAATGTATAATTATGATATGCTCTATAAAGGTAATTTTATTTTAATCTTATTTCACTTACTTTACCATTTTAACTTTATTTACTCTTTCCTTATTATGTTGCTCTATTTTTACTGAAATAAATTAGAAGATGAAAGAGCATCCTTTATCAGATGCACCATATTCAAAGTGAGGTCTCCAGGGAGGTTTTCACAGATATTTTAAGGGAAAAATTTGGTACTCCTGAGTTTGGAGGTCCTGCTCCAGCAGTGTCTTTTCTGTTAGTCCCCTTTTTCGTTATTACAAATGATCTGTGGTTGGTCATGTTGCTGCCTCCAAAGAAAACTCTCATGCTTTCTGGAACCATCACTTCATCGGCACTAGGCTGCTTTTTGTCCTTTTAATGGTTTTACCTTGGAATTAAACTCTGATGTTTTATGAGGCATATCTTACTCTAAAACATACTCTTCAAAAAAAATTATCTTTTGATAACCCATTGTATTACTTTCCAATGTCACAAAGCCCCCAAATTTCATTTCTTTGGTGATCAAATTCCAAGAAAAGCCAGTGAACTTGATTGTGCATCTAAATGCAAATCGTTTTTCATCTCATCTATAACCTACGAAGGGAATCTATGTACGTGTATGTGTGTGTCCTTAAGGTGTAGTAGGAGTAATTTTCACGTGAAGATGCCAGCAAACAAAGGTTCAAGCATACAGTTATTGCTTAATAAAACAAGTCTGTTAGTTGGTAAATGTTAATACTTAAAGGTGACAAGTAGCGGTATTAGTAAGGCTTGTATGCATTCCTGAACATTAATTTACTTAATCTCTAAAAAGTTAGATTTTCTAACATTTAATAGCAAACTCATGGCTTCTATTTGAAATTTAATATAGCACATAAATTATTTTTAAGAATCTTATGAGTTTCTAATCATTTATTTACTTGTCAAATAATTGTACGTGTTTCTGAGACTTGAGCAAAGGTTTAAATGTTTCAGGATGTGTTAAAATAGTTAAAAGTTGGATAAGAACCCAGAGAAGTCTTAAAAGACATGCTTAGAAAATATTCGAGACACAGTCACATGGATCATAATACTGCAATTAATCATTGATTATGATAAAGGCTTTTAAACAAAGAGAACAGTTGGAACTAAAAACAAGACTGCCATAGGAATTAAACAATAAAAAATAGTGGAGATGAGTAGCAAACAAGCATGAATATGAATATAGGATTGTATATGTGAATATGGAAAGACGTGGAAAATATATTACAGTTTTGAGTGGTGCAAGAACACAACTCAAAACATAAATACATTAAATGCTGCCATGATGCACAGCTTCCATCTGACCCACTGTCTAAGACCTCTGCGTTTTTAAAACCAGCTTATAAGAATAATAATGCCTCTGGAACATAATTGAAAGTACAACCAACCAAGGCATTGCCAAGAATAGACCTTGCCCCCTAAATCCAGTCATGGCTATCTATATGCTGCCCTCTCCAAAGTTAGATCATTGCAAACATTAGGTGTTAAATATCAAAAGGGGGAAATTATACAGTGTTGCAAACAAATTAATACAAAGAGTTAACCTTTTATTAATAACTATTAACAAATAATAATAGTGAATCATAACCATCACTAAAGCACTATTTATTTATGGGCCTTTTGCAATGACTATGGTATAGAGCCATATAGTAATAAGACAAGACTTATAAGCTACCATTATCAAATTTAAATATTTAAGGAAGTACTGTTCTTCAAATTAGCACCTTGGAATTATATAAAGTGGAAAACTAATAATAAAGTGTTATGGATGGGTACTAATTAGATGTTGTATAATATTAAATACAATATATTATTATTAATTCTAATATTAATTCTATACCTACTTATTCCATGTTCTTTAGAAATACTATCTTTTATCATTATCAAACAACTCTAAAATATAGTAACTACCACACACAGAGTACATAAAATGTACTAAAGTTAGTAGCAATAAATTATTTTGACTACTGATGCTGCCATTCATTTTGCACCTATTTTATGCCAGATCTTACAGAAGGGACATTAGAAACATTATCTTCATTAATCATCAATAAAACTCTGCACAACAGCAATTGTTATCCTTACGGTTGAAAAAGCAGACTCAAAAATAAACCGACACACCCATGAACAAATAGTTTACAGGTGATGGCACTAAAATTTTTCTTATTGTTCGATACAAACATTTTGAGTTATTTCAGTCATACTGCCTCTGATTCAGTTTTGGTATTGCCCAAACTAGCTGCAAAATAAAATTAATCTCATTATTGTCCTGCTCTCCTCTGGGTCTCTCTTTCAATCTGTGGCTGCCCTGGTGACCTCTCTGCCATCCATTCCATGTTTCCTTTCCTGTGAAAGCGCCCAGAGGCACAGACTTCAGGGATGAAGAAGATACACCTTCTGCATCCATTTCTTTGACCCAGATTGATTTGGGAGTGAGTGTGCGGCTTACGTCAATATAATCAGAGTGACTTCTGAGAATTCCTTCGGGATTCTGGAAGAGGAACTCTTACTCTCCGAGTGATGCAGGGCATGGATTTGGTGCCCTGGTAGCTCTTTTGGTACCGTGAGTACAAAAACACACAAAAGAGGGCTGAACCAAGAGATTCACTGAGAAGAGGAGCCTGAACCCTGAACAAACTGAGCCTGAAGCTCATGAACTTTCAAGATGTGAGAAACAATACAACCCTGTACTCTTTAAGCCAGCTTGGGTTGGTTTTCTCTTAATTATAACCAAAATTCCTCCTGATAAACTCTCCTGCTCTTTTGTACAGCAAATCATCATTCTTTATGTACCTCTTGGTTATAAAGATAGGCTTGGGCTACATACTTAAGCACCCCCAAGGAAAATGTCCTGCAGAAGCCGTGGTCCCAGGTCTGTGGAAGGAAGGGCTGTGCAGTGTGGCAGACTGGCATGCACCTTCAAGCTACAGAATATTGTATGTCCTATCTTATAAGCAACAATGACTGAAAGTCAGATAGAAATTTCAGCTGCTAGGAATCCAGTGACTCCAAGTTAAGGATCACCTGCACTAGTTCATTTAACTGATATTCTTCCAAAAGTTTTAACCTAACGCAACCCTTCTTCCACCGTACTACCTACCCCCAAAATTCTCACTAATGCAAAGCAATGTTGAAGACCAAAATCCAAGTCTTGGACTTTGTAGTTTCTCTGAAACCTGTTAACCAAAGATCAAAAAGGAAAATGAGGTCAAAATCTAGGCCAGGGTAGAATACTGGTCCAAGGCCCATATTCTGAAACCTAGAGCTTTCCACATGGATAGGTCAGTAGTCAAGAATTAAACATAAAATCAAGGAGATTTCTTTCAAACATTTCAATTTGTTGGAAAGAAAGCATTGCTAGAAACCCTATTGTTCCATTCCAGGAGTATCTATGGCAACCATTTTGGGCCGCTAACTTTACAGATAGTTATTTGTGTCACCAGCTGACGGTGTTGTCCAGCCACTCCTTAATATTGTCTAGACACCTTTCCCTTGGATTCCCTTCAGAATGTTCCCTGGCATACTTGCCTCGTAACTTTCCACTTTTCGCAGGATGAACCAACCCTTCCAACTTCCATCACGGTACTTTCATTAGTTAAAGCACAGCTTTCCCAGCAAGCACATCAGCACTGCATTTGGTTCCACTTCCACGGATCGCTCCTAACAGCTCAAGTGCCATTATTATTTCCTTTTGCAAACTAACGTTACTGTAACCTGACTCTTATGGCCTCGATTAGTCCATCTTGTCAAAACATGTTCTTGTGCCAAGACAGTAACTCTTCTGAGGCTCAATTGAGGGTACAGATTCTACTAGAACCAGACAGTGAGTGTCTTAAGAGCAGTTTTGCCAATGGATTGCCCGAGTAGGAGATTGGAAGGAAGGAGAAGGTAGTGCAAGAATAATTTCTCCCTGCAGCCTCCTAGAGAGTTACTGTGGGCAGACTTTCTTCTACAAACTTTCAACTCCTGTCAAGAGGCTCTTTCCACACAGCTCTTCCTGTCCTAGGATCTGATGAATATACCTTCCCCTTACCCCTTCAGGCCTAGGGTTAACAACACGGACCAGAGGTGCTTCATGAATCTGGTTTTCTCTATGCTTTTCCCACCCCTTTGTAAATAGCTCTTTCACTAAACTCTCCTCTAATTATCCCAGTGTGAGTGTGTCACCTGTTACCCTCTGGGAAGATGATCGTTTTTGAATACAAACATGATTAGACAAAGGCAGTTCCAAATTTCAATTACTTACATTCTGGATATAGATACCTTTATAAAACATGTATTCTTTAAATGCTTAAAATAAAGCATATACAGTACAATGTGTCAGGGCATCTAATGGAAAACAGAACATTAATAGTATTCACACTCTTGATATTTCTTGATAGTCCATTATGAAAATCATATTGATATGGGCTCAGCATGCATTTGGAGAGCTGATGGCCCATACATCTCCTCTCACTCTGAGCTTGATGATATCCTATTCATAGCTGAAATTAGCCACGATAGGAGTATTTACACCACAGGAGTTGGCCAACACTACAAATCAGGGGTTCTTCTTCGGGAGACCTGGATAATCAACATACCACTGCCTATGTAATTCACATTAAAGTTGCAATACTGTTTGTGCCTTTGCACAGCACAGTTTTTCTAAGTTTAGGTTATCCCAGAAGTAAAGCCTGAGATAAGGACTTGGGTGCAGGTAGCTCATTTAAGAGGTAATCCCAGGAAGCAGGAATGATCCCAGGAGCATGAAATGGGACATGAGGGAAAGCCAGTTAAAAAGTGAGTTGAGCTACTCATCCTATGTACAATTGTGATGCATCCCATGGGCACCCTCTGAGGACCTGTGTAGAATATGTGGCAGCTGAAACCCACAGCATTCAGGGGGAATGTGGCAGAAGGCACAGAACCAACTCTTACACATGTGAATCTTCCTGGACCTAGGAAGAAATGAGCTTGGTAAATGGGCTCTCTTCTTTCTGGAATATGGAGCCTTAAGGCCAGGACCACTTCATTCAAAAAGATGGTTTATGAATATTGCAACATGAGAAACAAACCAGAGGCATGAGATGCCCTGCTTCGTTTTTATACCTTGCTCTTTGTCCTGAGAAATTGTGTATGCTGGAAGTTTCATAACGTATCTGTTAGGAGAGGAAACCCATCTCCCAGGGCCTCATGTGAGAAAGTAAAAGTGCTAAGTGGATGTCACCAAGGTCAAACATCTGCTTATTAAAGAGAGAGTCGGGTTTCCTTGCCCCCGGGAAGCTGTAACCTGGCCATGTCCACAGATCTCTCCGGTGAATTAACTTCTGTTTTTCTTTATTTAAGGGAGGTGGACAGGTCTTCACACTTTGGAAATTTGAAACAAGAAGAAGCAGCCTCTGCAACAGAAGGCTAAGGATCCCAAACCAATGGTACTGGGTTATCACCTATATTACTTGAAGCAGGAAAGAAAAGAGGCTTTATGAGAGGGCCAGGGTCTGGGAAATTTTTGTTTGAATTTTATACCTTAGAACCCATAGTCTTCACCCCACTGCATCTGGAAAATCCAATTAATTAGTTAGAGGATGTTCAAAAGAATTTATTCTGTCCTAACATTGACAAGGATTTCTACAGAAGAGGTTTCTTACTCTTCTGCAATCACTAATAATTTTAAAGGAAGAGGCAGGAGAGACTTTGGAAGATGGTTGCAAGGTCTGAAAACTCAGGGCCAGGAGTTTGGACTTATTCCAGAAATGTGCTGGGAGAGCTGTAGGGTTTGTGTGTGTTCATTTCTTCCATAAATATTTTTGAGCACTTACTATCTGCCAGGCATTACTCTAATTATTAGAGATACAACAGGAAATAAGCCAGACACATACATGAATTTTTTTTCATTTTTCCTACATGAGGACTAAATTGCCCCAAATTGTTCTCAAGAATACTTCAGCATGTTCCTAGTGTTGACAACACTTCCCTAAGCCTCTCCCTACCATAGAATTGCCAGGTAATCCTCCGCAGCTCCTCTGCCTGCTGCCTGCTTCCTTCCTCCACCACCTCTATAAACTGGCAGAAGGACTCATTTATCTAAGGATGACCTCTAAAGTTTTTGAGACCCTATAATGAAAATGAGTTTTTGCAATTTGCAAGAGACAAATAAATTAGTTATTGAGAGCTTGTGCTGCAATTAGTAGAGCATTAAGAAAAAAAAAATGATAGTCATGGCAAACATCTTTAGAGATAGCTGACAGAGTTATGCACTGATATACTTTTCCATTTCACTTTTTAGAGCCTGAGAAATATTGTTCTGAACAATAATATGCAATAAATAGGTCAACAACAATAACAAAAATTTTAGCCCCTTCCCAGCAGTGGGAAGACTGCTCTGATTCCTCACTGGTGGTTCAGTTCCCCTCAGGATTGGGGGTGCTATTCCAAACCACAGCTCAGACAGGCTGCCTGACCCTGGCTGGCTGTCTCTCCAAGAGGCTGGATTGCAGGCACTGGATAAGGCCTTACCTCTATGTGGATGGACTTTGCCAGCGACCGCATGGCATTGAGCACTCTCCCTGCCCAGAGGTTCCTAACACTAGGCCCACACCCAGTAGGTTGGATCCCCAGGCTACTGAGGTCAGTTAAGATGGTTCTTAATATGCTTCCCTTCTCTCGACTTAGTTGCTACTCAGATTCTTTGGGGGCTGGTCCTGGATAACAGCTCAGTCCTGCTAGCCTCAATCGTACTCCTACTGAAGATTCACCGCCTTTTGCAGTATGTCCCTTGACTAAGCTAAAGCCGCCCACAGGATGGCTGTGACTGAGTGTGGAATTCACACTTGCTACTTCCATTCCTGATGTGAAGCATCTCAGCCATCATCATTGCTTCTAGGAGTCTGAAATAGGTCTGAGAATAGTCGTGCATCATTTATACTCGTGATAAGTTGTTAGAAAATTAATCCCAGGCAGAGTGTCAGAGAGTTTACATTCAAATTATGGCCCTATGGCCAAGTAAATGGCCATAGGGCTATACCTTCAGAAAGGTAAGTCAGTGTCTATTTTTGGGGGGGTGATCTCCAATTTAACATAAGTGGGTGGCAACTATTCGATCATTCAATGCATTTCAACTTCTTTGGCTAAATTCAAAATAAATTTCAACCTTATGTAAATGTGTATCAGTTATCTATTCCTGCATGATAAATCATCCTAAAATTTAGTAGCTTAAAACAACAATTGTATATTTAGTGAATATGCAATTTGGGAGGGTCTGGTGGAGACAGCTCATCTCTGCTCCATGTGGCTCAAGTAAAGGCTGGAGAAAAAAGGCTAACTCATGTGGCTGGCTCAAGTTTGCTGGATGTGGCCAGGGAGCTTAGGTGGCCTTATGGGCTAGGAGATGTCCCTCTCAATGCAGTCTGACCACGGGCTATTTTATAAACATCCCAGATGTCCTGAAGTCCACAGCATTTTTGTGACCTAGCCTTAGAAGTCACTTAGCATTTGCTTTCATTTTACTTTATTCATTGACAGTTACAGGGTCCCATTCAGTTTCAAGAAAATGGGACATGGTCTTCACCTCTTAATGACATTGGCAAAGTGTCAAGATTCTAGAACATGTGAGATGGAAGATATTGTTGCTGCCATCTATGAAAATCCAATATAAAATACAATCTGCACAAAACTCAAATGATTTTGGATAGAGCTTGCTCAAACTAAAGCAAAAACTTTGACTCATAGAAGGATATTAGTCACAGACAGGTATTCCCATGAGTAATATATGTTGAAATGCTTTCGAACATTCAGGTAGAGATGGGGGTTTTCTTCTTTCAAGATCTATTAAAATTGCTAAAGAAAAATACTTGATTTTTGAGAGCTAGAGCATATACTTAAAGAAATGTGAATAATAACTCAAATTTTCATTAAAATAAGAGAAGGGAATATAAAGACTTATTTGCACAGGGTGAGCAATTCACAATATGCTTCAGTTCGAGGGTGCACAAGGAAGGCATGAAGGAAAATAGAAAAGAAAAAGAAAGTAGACAGAAAACGTAAAGAAAGAAAAACTATGTAGCAAGCAAAAAGTAGACAAAGGTAGCAAGAGAATAGGGCAAGTTGTGCAATTGTATCAGCACAACATGGGGTTTCTCCATATAGTTTTGTCAGCAGCAGCAGATTTCAGGCACCAGACTTCCAACACACTCTTGTAGCTCACCTCCTTTCCTTCCCACAAACCTGATTTCCTATCATTCTGAGCAAGGAGAAGCAGACAGCCAGTAGCAATCCCTTCCGGTGTTTAGCGAAGTGAGCTTAGTGACATCAACCCGAGTAGTGGTTTCAAAGACTTGAGGAAGTGAAAAGTAACTTTGTATTAAAATATGATTAGAGGAAGAAGATACCTGGTTGATGTCCAATATCCATCCACTGAGAGAAGAAGTCACATGATTCTAAGAGTACTCATTGGCTCTAAATGCTTGGGTAGGCCATGTCTACGTGTAACAAACTAGTTTTGCTTTTACTTTGAGTAACGTGGGGAAAGAAGGAAAGGTTTTCAGCAGAGAGGGCTGGATCTAACTCAAGGTTCCCAGGAATTACTCTGCTGTGTGAAGAACAGACTGTTATCAAGTGGTACAGTTAAAGGGAATAGCAAGGCGTAAGGTGGGCACAGAACCACTGCTTAGTAGGCTTTTGCAATAATCCAGGTGATAGGGTTCAGAAAATGATGACAGCATGGCCTTAGTGAGAAATGGTTGGAGTCAGAATTGTCTGATATTGTTGAAAATACACATTATATTAGCTTTTGTTAGTGTTGCTTGATTTGATCTCTCTAGAAATTTTGTCCCCAAATATCAACAGTGGGGGCAAAATTCAATATCGGCTTAAAGAGAGTGACCTAATTAGTGTTTCTCAAACTTCACTTTACCTGCAAATCACCTGAGGAGATTGTTAAAACGCAGATTCTGGGTGAGGAGGCCCAAGATGAGGCCTGACATGCTGCATTTCTAAGCCCCCAAGTGATGCTCATGGTCCTGAGACCAAAAAATGAAAGGGAAACTTGCTAAATAGCAGCTGGCCGTGTAGACTCCTGAGCCTCCGAGTACATGCTAAAAATCTCCTATCCATTGCAACGTCCTCCAGAGTTTCTGAGGACAAATCACGAGAATGTTCTACTGCTGCTTTTTGCAGTTTGGCAAGTAAATTCATGTGGAGATCAACTAGTATGCATTTCTGTCCTGTTCCTTTTTAAAGACTGATTTTTCAATTTAAAGATGCTTATCTATGCAAAGTCTTCTTACACAAATTAGTAGCAATAAGTTACACTTGTTGAGTATGCATAAAATCGTACAACATGGCAAATTCAAAACTATGCATACATATTTAACTCCTAAAGATCATGACAAAAATGTGAAGTCAGAGCTCATTAAATTAGAGACTGATTTAACCAAATGATTGTGCAGCTATTACACAGGTGTTCCATTTCAGAAAGTATTAGAGCATTTTGCCGGGGGGCCTCAAAGCTAATTTCTAACCTAGACTAATCATGCCAGGAATAATGACCTGCCGTTACTGCCTTGTGAATCAGACCCTATGATATTTAAAATAATTAAGATCAAAGCCTAAGTAGAAGGTCACCGAATTCACCAGTCATAAAACGTTAGTACAAAACCGAAGGCTGTACTTGTTTGCTCAACAATCTTCGGCACTCAAGTTATAAAACGGTGTTAAGAGGGACACAAACATCATCTTCAAAAATGTTGCTCTCCCCAAAGAGACTGCCAGAGAGCAAGGCTCTCGGTGAAATGGTTATTCAAAGTAAAAGTGGTATTCAAAAGCCATATAAGTTTGAAAAGACCAGGTAATTTCAGAGATGGGTTGATGGGCTCTATAAGCTTGCTGGCTGCAATCTCAAGATGGGAACTGGAATGAGGATTTGCTTCCCACTTGTAGGCGGTTGGAAAGAAGTGTGAAATGAATTGGTTTGTCCGGGCTGAGTTCCCAGGAAAAGGGTGTCTTTCATACCAAAGGCTCCCACCCAAACTGGCAGGGTGCTTCAAGCCAAAGATTTAGACAGTCAAATAAGTGCTAATTGAGTTAGAGGTTTGGTTAGGAAGTGGGTTGACAATTAAGTTCAGCTAAGGCCCTTTAATGGCCCAACTACCAGCCTGAGAGGCTTTGGTACAGCACAGCAAACCAGAAGAAGGCTTCCTAATCCACTAGAAGACTTTGAAACTCCTAATCTTTGGCTGGAACAAGTGTGAGACAGCATAGAGAGAGGGGGCCTCCGGTGATAGTGGCACAGGAAGTTATGAAGCTGATACTGAGGACGTATCTGTTCACAAGATTCCACCAGAGATATACAAGTCTGCAGAGCCACAATGGGGAGCTCCAAGAAAAAGAAGCATTTCATTTTCCAAAGAGGACAACACTAGTCAATAGCTTTATACTGCTGTTTTCTGTGGCCAGTTCCCAGCAAGTTTTATTACCAAAGTATTTTTTTAAAAGTATTTTTATTTAACAAACACTTTCATGGGTCTTTCCTATTGCCAGTCTTAGCATTGCTTTGTAAATGTTACCTCATTTACATACCTCATAACAGTCCTGTAAGGTAAATAACATTATGATCTTCACTGTCCAAACAGAGAAACTGAGGCACAGAGAAGCTCAAGAACTAATAAGTGACATACCTATGATTCAGCGATGGCGGTGGGGCATCTGGGTTAAAAAGAGATAAAGAGAACGTTACAGGAGAAGAAAGGAAGCAAATATTTGTTATTCTGTTTGGAAGAAAGGAACATATATAAAAATCCAAGAGATAATTTAAAATAGGCCTCTTCACTGCCCCTTTCCCACAAGTGCCAAAATGAAAACCCATTAATAAAGCTTAAAACTAAAATTTAGTGTAGATAAAAGCAGGTCCTCATTACCCAACGTATAATTAACTGGGGAATTCACAGCTGTGGGACATGACCGGCAAGGATGGGGCTTGCCGATTCAGGCTGCTGACTTTCAAACGAGGTGTTAAAACCAAGCAACCAGATCTCTTCATTTGCAAGTTGTAGCTTTGGCCACTCTGCTGTAGATGATGGTGAGAAGTCTAAACTTGGCAAACAGATCCTAAGTGGCTGTGGATTAAAGCAACTGGATGTCAAATGTGTCTCCCCAGACACCCCAAGTGTAAAACTGTCCTTCCCGAGTTCCCTCCTTCCTCCTTTCCTAGGAGAAGACTGTTCAATTCTCCACCACTCACAAACCAGTACAATAATTCTGGCTTTTCACTCCCTTCCAACCTCTTATAAAACTCGCTCTCCACAAAGCCTCATGACATCTAACTCCATCATTCCATCATTCTCTATTCCACCTCAGGGTTGGTACCTCCTGGCTCCTAGAATATTCCCCTCATCCACCGAAGACCGGGATAGTAATCTTCTTAAGTCACCATAGCTCTTGCCAGTTGGCAACATCTGAGTAGACAACACAGCCATTATCAGGTACCTATGATGCTCTATCTGCCTCAATCCAATGACTAAAATTTTCTACTACCTTTTGCTAATCTATTTCCATGGCCACATCTTGAATTTCAGGATTGTTCTACTTCTAAATTTTTAATTCCAAATACCCTTCTCCCTGAGCACATTCTTCTACCCTCCTCCCTCATTCACTGGTTTTTCCTTTCAACTTCTAACTTACCTATTAATTCCTTATTTTTGTGTCCTTTTACCGCACCTCCAAAGCCTAGATCGATCCAACCATATGCTTTCTCTCCTTTCATTCCCAGGAAGTGAAATACTGGTGGAAAAAAAATACCATGCAACTTTGCAGATTGGTGACACTGTTGAGAGGTACAAGACTTTGGAAAGAGATCTATAGAATTATACAATTTCCAGGAAACATGATTTAATCCCGGGCCTCTGGCAAGAAGTGACTAATTAGCTCAAGACCCCCTACCTCAGTGCCAAAGCTCACGGGAAGTCAGGCTCAGCCCAGGTGGATAACAGCATTAGGCTTCAGATAACTTGGGCACAGTCCAAACTCTCTTATACAATAAACTCTCAGCTTTAACCAAATTATTTTACAGTTCTAAAATTTTATTGTATGCAATGCCATGTGAAGTTAGTGAAATTCAGGAATCTTGTTTGCATTTTAGTGGCATTTGTTTGAAAAGAGTTTACCAATGCTGCTAGTTAATGTGCTTAATGTTGGGCCCCAAGGACCGTAATGAAGTGGGGGTGAAAGCCATGCACTGCGCAGCCACAGGCCTACATCACAGCTTCAAAGTGTTAGGCAGAAGCCTCCAGGCTTCCAGTTCAAAAATCCTTTTACTTAACGATATCACTTAAAATGACACAAACAAAACAACACAAAAATGCTTCTGGGCCAATATCAATTGCTATCTGTCTGTTTCCAAAATCATCTTCAATTTCAAATCTAGCTGCTTTTGCACTCCAGTAAATAGACCATAGTAGTAGCTCATGTATCTTCTATCCATCTACTTTAGTAATTTTTTTTCACATAATGGAAGATTTCTACCTTTTAGTATCATTAATAGGTAAATCTGTTAGCCAACTTTTAAAAATTGATTAAATTCTTCCCTGAATCTTAAGGATAATGTACAAACAGCATTATACTATTTCTTGAATTTGCAGAATGCCCTTACTAAAACTCAATTATAAGATTTATAACATCCAATTAACTGCTCAATAATTTTTTTTTATTCCTTCTGGTTTTTGTCTTTATTCCCAAAGTTGAGGTGACTAGAAAAATGTCCTACCAGATAAATTTATTGCAAAATCACCATAAACATGTGCTATTATCTCAGAGATATCAAGAATAAACAACAGCTTCTAAACATTTCCCTGAGAGTTGTTCCTATCCATTAAACACCAGAAATAGTCTCTGAGATCTATGGACAGTAACATATTCTACTCAAAAATATAAAAAATAACTCGTGTAATTTTTAACCCTTCTTATATCACTTTCGGTTTCAAATTAAGACTATGTTGCTCAATCCCAGACTGGCGTTGGTGACTTCAGATGGATTTGTTTGCAGGGTCTGGTGAGTGGGGTGGGGTAAGGTGGAAAGACTTTACCACTCTGGGTTTCAGTCAACTCAGTTCTCAACTGAGGGTGAGCCCTCCCCGCCCTGCAGATTCCAGAGTCACGTGATTCCAGGGCCACAGTACAGATGAAAAGCACTTTGAACAGTAGAACAAGCTTTACCAATGAAAGAGCAGAGCCAGCCGAGGCCAGGAAAGCTCTTGGTGAGTGGCAGGAGCATTATTCCCATTGTACAACTTTTAACCTAACATGTGTCAGGCACTCAGTAAACACTTAAAATGAAGAAATGAATGAATAAATGAACAAAGGAGCCCACTTGGATATTGCTGTGAAGGACTTAATAATATAAAATAATTTTGCCCCCCAAAGCTGAAAAATTCCTTTAAAAAAAAAACTCAAGCAAATCTCATTTGGTCATCAGAAACCTGGTTGGAAAGCCGTGTGGCAAACTGGACATCAGGCCCATGGAATTTTCCTTAGGAAATTGGTCAAACAATTCAAATTATGAGCTCCACAAATCAACAGGCTAACTTTCAGACAGAGACTAAGGTTAAAAAGTAAGTTCATGCTCATGCCTAGTTTGCTTATCAAGATAATCCGGTAGACATAATACTATATGCACTATTCATTACAGACAGTCTTCAAATATTAAAAAGAGGAAAAATAAAACAGTGTTTACCATGTCATGTGAGTAATTACTGAAGGCACTGAGAAGGTTTAACTTGTTAAAAAAAAAAGAAGAAGAATTTTAAAAAATAACAAGAAGAGATATATGGAAACGTAGCCTCCAAATTAATCTCTCTTGATGCAAAAGAAAAATAAAATTATTTTAAATAGATCCAGGAGCAACAAGTGAATATTAGGCTCAGATTTTAAAGAAGACTGTGTTAACTGCTGGAACTGCCTAGGAATGAGACAGGCCACTTTGCAGAAGTCACCTTCCTTTCACGGTATCAAATCACACAAGAAAAAGAAGCTGCCAGGTGGGTTTTCATAAGACACTGGACCTGTTGACTTTCCTTCAAAGCACTTGTAAAATCTTCTCCCCAGTTATGACTCAGAAAATGAAGAGGACTCATGTGAGGAGCTGGATAAATGATGCTCAGACTTCCACAGAGTCCACAGCACAGACATTTCTTCGTTATTTAAAACTCACAGGTGAGCATCAGGTGGCACACATGACAGGGACAAAGCTCTCCAGAAGGCTACAGATTTGCAGTTTGTGGCACACAAAACCGGAGCCCTTCTTGGCCCTAAGCACAATAAATACTTACTGAATTAAAACATGGGCAGAAATCAAAGGCAGGCAGAGTGAAATGATGAGAACTTCCCTCCCAGACATTTCTGAATATGCCAGACAAACTTTCAACCACATGTTAGAACTTTATAAATTATGTGTAAACATGACCTCTGAAAAAATGCCAGGGTTGATGCAGCTGAGAGTGACCTCTTTAGTGAATCATAGCTGGGACAGTCATTTGTGAAGTCTGCATGCAGTTTTCCACGTATTTTCCAAAATAAGTGGTGTAGTGAAAACACACAGAGTCCAGGCTCCCTCCTACCGACTTCCTACCTCCCACTACACTTCATTTTCCTTATATAATTCTCTGCCTTGGTTCAGGATGTCCCATCCCATCTTTCTCATGCTTTCTTTTTTTCTCCTCATCCTTCATTCCTGAAACTTTCATAAATCATCTATGGCATTCTGCTGGGAATTTACAAATGAAAAAAGGAGGGCAAAATCCTACCCACTAATTCATGCTAATTTTGATTTCTGCCTCAGATATATTGACTCTGACAAATGGAAGAGAAATGGGAAGTCAAGTGAAAATGTCTGGGCTTTCTTGCCTGAAATATTGTCCTGATAATATAAATAACTAAAATTTATGGAGCAAAGACTTTTTTAGGCAATTCTATCTATAATCTGTGTGCTATTAAGATCTCTATTTTAAAGAAGAAGAAACTTTCCCAAAGTCAAACTACACCCATTCACTCTACATCGAATCAGAACATTACCTTTCAATCAACCCACAATAGTTTAAAACTCAGATTTCTCTCCGGCTCCTCCCATTTCATTGTCTTCTCTACATAAATGATGGGTAAGTCCTGTATTTTCCTCTCACTCTCTTAGGGACCCTCTCCTCTTTGCAAGTCCACCACCATGCCTGCTCAAAACATTGTAATAACTTCCTGTGGACTGTAGAATAAAAATCCTTTTTTAAAAAAACTGTTCTCTGGGATCCTCAACATTATCGTCCCACCACAATTCAAGAGTTACTGCCCATCATTTTTCTTGGATTTGGTTGAACAGATTTTGTGAGCACAGAGTAGAGATGCATGGCCTGACAAGGTCTTTTTGGTATTGTTTTGTTTTGGGTGTTTTCTTTTAATTGATTCACAAATTTATTTGGATAAACAGATAACAAAAGGGAATGTTTGAAATTAAGACAGGCTCCATACATCTGGGATCCAAAGCAACCTACTCACTCTCTCCAGAACATTCCTCCCACTCTCAGCCTGCCTATCACTGCTTCTTTCTTGTCAGTGAAGATGATGGAGTTGTCGGCCATCATTCAAAGTCCATGTGACACCCATGTGACACTGTGGCTGACCCTCCAAGCACAAGCCATCCGTTCTTCCTGTCACACTCACTGAGGGTCCTGCTCACTTGCTCGGAGTACATGCATATTGAAATTATCAGCAAATGTTTTCCTGTTCTTGACAGTAAACTTAAAGGAGAGCTAGATTAGGTCTTCAGATTTTTTCTGTCCATTCTTTATGTACCAGTGGGTGTTACTAAATAAATAATTTAAAACATCTAGGGGACAAATGGCTGTTTGGTATGGAGTGGTATAAAACTTAGTTAGAATTTATTTCTAAAAACACAACTATATAGTCACTTCAATTTTAGTGTTTAGAAACTACACTTTTAATTTTTTAAGTCAATACCAATTTTGAATACTCTTTACCACAAATCCCATAAAAAGTCTTGGAAATTTCAGTGTTTCACATCACTCACAATAGCCACCGAAAATGTCTTTGTCAGACAACATCCCTTGACTTTTGGTTCAGAAATAAGGGCTGACCTAGCATAGCAGGGCATTTTTACTGGGGGAACCACGCAGTTCATGCTTCATGTTTCCTGCTTCGGTACAGCACAGAAGCCCCCGACAAACAAGCAAAACGCCTCACGATTCTTCCAGGCCTTTATCCAGTATAACCAGCTTTCTTTCATAATTAGACATTGCGCAGAATGAGACCAGGAACCAGGCTGTCAGAGCATTCACAATTCCTAATCTATCACAAGAATTCCCATCTGAAGAAGGGGGCATTTCACTTTTGGTTAGAACTACCATCCACTCTGGAGCATAATGCTTGCATTTCAAAGGTAGAGCTCAAACATCCATCCCTCCCCCAACTCTCTTGCCTCTCTTCCTCAGCCCCCTCTCTTCTTCTCCCTGCCTCTCTTCCTCCCTCAAGGATGCTCCCAGATCCTGTCAAGGAATTTAAGGAATAACTTTTGGTCCAGCCCCAGAGGTTACAGGAAAGGAGCAGAAATAGCATGGGATGGGGGAGAGTTGGAGGAACAGTCTTAATCCTCCCCAAATCACAGGGAACATGTCACATGCCCTGAGGCACAGTTTACAGAGATTACCTAAACAAAGGTTTTAATATAAGATCTGAAGAGAAACAGGTTACTTAATAATTTAATAGTAAATATAAGGAAAGAGAAAATAACATGAATAAATTTAATATGCCATGACGGTAGTTTCAACTCTGACAAAAGGTCTGTACTTGTACAGAGAGAGTTTCTATAATAACTTGAATTTTATTTGATTTTTTTTTTTTGCACATTTACAGAGGGATGATGATCAGAGGTAGCCTTCTGGTTTTGGATGCTATATTCTGTGGTTTGGCATTAAGGGAATGTTTGTGCCTACTTTGATCTCATCTAATTACCACGAAATTTAATAGAATTCCAAAATTTGTCCAAGAATATCATAATGAAGCAATATTCCTGGATATTGTTCAAAGGGGCTGATGATCCATTTATAATATTCTAGTAATAAAAGCTATTATTAACTGAATACTTAGTGTAGGCCAGGTAGAGGCTAAGCCTGTTCTATCTATTAGCCTGTCTAATCAACCATATGATGTAATAGAATCATTACCATCCATATTTTACAGATGAGGAAACCAAGGCACTGGAAGTGAAATAAATTGCCCAAAGTCGCTGAGCAGAAAGTGTTAGTGCTAGAATCCGACCCAATCAGAATTCAGAGCCAGCATGCATAACTAGTGTGCTATGCACCGTTCTCAAACAGAAATTACCCAGTGTTTAAAAATATGGAGCTATCATCATACCTGCCTCTGGTGAGGATTGGAGCAAAAAAGTATTCTCATATCACCTGCAGAAATGTCACTTGATGCAGTGATATCTAAAAGTAATGTGGCAATGCTTATTAAAATTAATGGTGAACATAGCCTTTGATCCTGCCGCCTTGCTCCTGGAGTTAATGCTGTGAGTGTAAAAGCATAATATGAACAAGGGTATAATGTGAATTCTAATCCACAAGGGGGAAGTGTTGAATCAACTGTGCCATAGCCATACCATGGAATCCTACACAGCCATTAAAAAAATGGGGTAGATCTACTCAGTCAGTTCACTTGCATAAATTGAGAGAAAATCAAAACGTTGTATCTCATTTTAAAAAAGACTAGAATTTTTTTTTTTTTTTTGAGACTAAGTCTCGCTCTGTTGCCCAGGATAGAGTGCAGTGGCTTCATCATAGTTCATTGAACCTCAGACTCCTAGGCTCAAATGATTCTCCTGCCTCAGACTCCCAAGTAGCTGGGACTACAAGCAAGCACTTCCATGCCCAGCTAAATTTTTTTTATTTTGTGTAGAGACAGGGGTCTTGCCATGTTGCTCACACTGGT
>CAUYRT010061309.1:0-28210 GCA_963574885.1 Lepilemur ruficaudatus
TTTTTTTTTTTTTTTTTTTTTTTTTTTTTTTAGTAGAGACAGGGTCTCACTCTTGCTCAGGCTGGTCTTGAACTCCCAACCTCGAGCAATCCGCCTGCCTCGGCCTCCCAGAGCGCTAGGATTACAGGCATGAGCCACCGCGCCTGGCCTCCAATCTATTTTCAGAGCTTTTTATATTAGGAATATCAAACTCTTTTATTTTTCTGACTTACCTGAAATGTGTTTTTACTTAATCATAAATATAAGCCATTTATAACCAGGGTTGGTTTGGGGTTTTTTTTCAGGGGGGGTTAAGTTTTTATTTTGAAATAGTTACATATTCACAGGAAGTTGCAAATATAATTCAGAAAGATCCTCTGGACCCTTCACTCAGTTTCCCCCAATGTTATATCTTATATAACACAATATCAAAATCAGGAAACTAACATTGGTACAATGTATGTACAGTGCCATGCTATGTTATCACTGTAGAGTCATTTAACCATCGATTCAAGGTACAGAAGTATTCCTTCACCTCAAGGATCACCCTCATGCTACCCTTTTATACTCATACTCATCACCACTCTTCCCCCCACTCCCCACCATCCCTAATCCCTAGCAACCATTAATGTGCTTCATCTCTAAAATTTTCTCATTATGTGAATGTTTCTCATTTTGAGAATGGAATCGTATAGTATGAACCTTTAAGATTAACTTTTTTCACTTAGCATCATGCCCTTGAGATCCATCCAAGTTGTTGTGTCTATTAATAGTTTGCTCCTTTTTATTGCTAAGTAGTATTCTACAGGATGGATGTACTGCAGTTTGTTTAGCCATGCATCTTCTTATGACCATTTTGGCTGTTTCCAGTTGTTGGCCACTGCAAATAAAGCTACTATGTGTACATGTATTTGTGTGAATGTAAGTTCACAATTCTCTGGAATAAATATCCAGGAATTCATTCGCTTGGTCACATGATAGTTGCGTATTTAATTTTTAAGAAATTGCCTAATAATTTTCCAGAGTGACTAAATCATTTTGCATTCCCATCAGCAATACATGGGAGATCTGGTTTCTCTGCATTCTTGCCAGCATTAGTATTGTCACCATTTTTTATTTCAGCTTTTCTAGTAAATGTGTAATAACAGCTCATGGTCTTAATTTGCATTTCCCTAGTGACTAGCAATGTTGAATATCTTTTCATTTGATTATTTACCATCTGTATCTTCTTCAGTGAAATGTGACATGTCTTTTGCCCCTTGTTAATTGGATTGCATGACTTTTTTACTGTTCATTTTAATTTTTTATTGTGGTAAAATATATATAACACAAAATTTACCATTTTAAAACATACAGTTCAGTGACATTAAGTACATTCACATTGTTGTGCAATCATGACCACTCATTTCCAACACTTTTCATCCTTCCAAACTCTGTACCTGTTAAACAATAACCCCCATTTGTCTTCCCCCCAACTTCTGGAAACCTCTAATTTGACTATTCTAGGCATCTCATGTAAGTGGAACCATACAATATTTGTCCTCTTATGAATGGCTTATTTCACTTAACATAATGTTTTCAAGGCTCATCCATGTTGTAGCATGTATCAGAATTTCATTCTTCTGAGGCTGAATAATATTCATTTGTATTTATATGTCACATTTTATTTATCCATTCATCTCTTTGGGAACATTTGGGTTGTTTCCACCTTTTGGCTATTGTGAATAATAACTGCTATGAACATTGGTGTACACATATCTGTTTGAGTCCCTCCTTTCAATTCTTTCAGATGTATACCTGTAAGTGGAATTGCAAGATCATATGGTAATTCTATGTTTCACTTTTTGATGAACCACTAAACTGTTTCCCACAGTAGCTACATAATTTCACATTACCATCAGCAATGCATGATTTTTCCACTTTGTCAACACTTGCTATTTTCTATTGTTTTGTGTTTTGTTTATTTTTTAATAATTTCCATCCTAATGTGTGTGAAGTTGTATCTCACTGTGGTTTTGATTTGTGTCTCCCTAATGGGTTGTGATGTTGAATACCTTCACATGCTTTGTATATTTTTGTATATTTTTGTTTTTTGCAAAGATCTAGATTTGTGAGTTATGTGTATCTTCTTTGAAGAAACGTCTATTCAAGTCCTTTGTTCATTTCTGAATTGGGTTTTTGTTGTTGAGTTGTAGAAGTTCCTTATATATCTAGTATAATCCCTTATCAGATATATCAGATATATGCTTTGCAGATATTTTCTTCTATTCTAAGGATTGTCTTTTCACACTCGAGATTGTGCTTTGAAGTACAAAAGGGCTTTTTGTTTTTCTTTTTCTGCTGTTGAGTTTTTAGAGTTCTTTATTCTAGATATAAGTCCTTTGTCAGATATGTGGTTTACAAATATTTTCTCCCAGTCTGTACCTCGTCTTTTCATTCTCTTAACAGGATCTCTCACTAATGCAAAGTCTTTAATTTTGATGAAGTCCAATTTATTCATTTGCTTTTGTTGAACTCTTACCAAGTCCTAGACACCAAAGATTTTTTCCTATGTTTTCTTCTAAAGTTTCACAGCTTTATGTTTTATAGATAAATTTATGATCCATTTTGAGTTTTTGCATAAGGTGTGAGGTTTATGTCAAAGTTTCTTTTTCCCTATGGATAGCCAGTTGCTCCAGCACCATTTGTTAAAAAGACTATTTTTCCTTCCATTGAATGGCTTTTATATCTTGCCAAAAACCAGTTGGATATATTTGTGTGGATCTATTTCTGGGTACTTGAATCTATTTCACTGATTTATCTATCTCTCTACCAATACCAAACTGTCTTAATTACTGTGGGATATAAGAAGTATTAAATTTGGGTAGAGTGATCCCTCCCACTTAGTTGTTTTCAAAATTGTTACAGCTATTCTGGTTTCTCTGTTTTTCCATATAAATTTTAGAATAATTTTGTCTGTATCTAACATCAACTAACAATCATGAGATCTATAAATTTAGAAAGGGAGAGTTTTGTTTCTTATAAAGGGTGATAGCCTGCAAGGTGGCCATCCTGACAGGCTTAATTCACTGAAAGGCAAGCAGAGACTGAAAGGCAAGCACTTCAAGAAGGGGAGGGTGAAACGGGAATTTATACTGAATGCCTTGGCCAAGTACACATATTCAACAGGTTACAGGAAGAGCTATGAATATTCATGTGGGGGTCCTACCACATGCATACTGAATAAACACTCCATGTTCACTTTGGGGTGGAGACTTAATATTTTGATGTATTACAGTTAGGCCCTATACATCACAAGGTGAAGCAGGGAAACGAAGTCACTCAAATGTGCAGCTTCTATAAACCAGCCAGAACCACTCCATGGTAAGTGGTCTCTTATCAGGAGAAAGTTATTGAACTTTCAAAGCTGTAGTTATGGCTTGTGAAACAGGGGGATTAATCAGCATCTGATTGTGAATGACCTGCAATTGTTTTCATATTGCATATCTTGAGGCCAGTGTTTGTTTAGTTGCTAGAGAAAAAAACCCTGTGGCAGCTAGAATATAGTTTATTTTTTACCTATAGAGGTGCATGACTTAACCTTCGCCTGACGTGACCTCAGATCTTGTTTATAATTTGGTATCTTATTGACACAGTATGTTCTGTCAGTCTTATGATCTCTATTTTAACATTAATACTGGTCAGTTGCTGTCTCTAACCACAAAAAAGAGGGAGTATAATGAAGCATGTTTGACCTTCTATCTCATCATGGCCAAGAACTCAGTTTCTAAGGTTTCTTTGGGGTCCCCTTGGCAAAGAGGGGGACAGTTCAGTCAGCTGGAGGTTTAGTTCTCACAAAAAAATAAAAATAAAAAAAGAAACTTTGCTGGGATTTTAGTAGAAACTGTGTTAAGCCTGTATATCAATTTAGAGATAATTAACATCTGTGCTACAGTGAGTCTTCCAATCCATGAACATGGTCATTTATTTAGATCTTCTCTGATTTCTTTCATCAGTGTTTTGTTATTTCACAATAAGTCCTGTACATGTTCTGTTAGATTTACACCTAAGTAGTTTTGATTTTGAGCAATTACCAATTTTAATTTTGGTTTCCATGTGTTCATTGCTAGCATATAAAAGTACAATTGATTTTTGTCTATTATCTTGTATCCTGAGACCTTGCCAAATTCACTTATTGGTTCTGGAAATTATTTTGTAGATTCCTTGGGACTTTTTAAACATTTTTCATTTCACTTAAAAAAAGGTTCACTCATTCAAAAAATTGTTATGAATAGTTTACTCTATGCCAAATAGTGTTCTAATTGTTAGATATGGAGATGATTAAGAAAATTAAGTTTTTTGACCTTATGAAGCTTAGATTCTAGAGGACAGAAAAAGGCTATAAGCAATTAATTAAATAACAAATAAGTTAATTTCATATAGTGGTTAAGTATCATAAAGAAATAAACAGAGCAACATAATAGAATAGTAGATAATCCGGAACTGACCCCCAGAGGAGATAAGTACTGAGCAGATATTACAATTTCAGGAGTCAGAAAATAAAGTTTCAGTCAGTACAAAAGTCCTAAGATCTGAAAGAGTCTGACCAGAGAAATAATGATAAGAAGGCCTGTGTGGCTCACATACCAAGGAGGAGAGTGGTAGGAAAAGACACAGGAGCAACTTTATGTAGGGCCTTGAAGTCAGTGGTAGCCATTTGCATTTTATTCTAAATAAAATGAGAAGTGCTGGAGGATTTAAAATAAGATAGTGAGATGGCATTTACTATAAGTCATTCAAAAAAAACCCACCATAACAAAGTTGTTGGTGTATTTCTTGGCAGTTTTTTTCTTTACAATTTAAAAAAATGTGTATGTACATAAACTGCATAGATGAAAGGCAAGGATTATTTGCAATTACTTCATATGATGCTTTATTGATCACAGTTCTCTCTACTCTATATAATGTGTTTGCTTTTGAGTCTATAAGGTGATATAAATTTCCTAGGGGAGAGTTAACCTCATAGTAAAGCCATTACAGTTGGCCAACTCTAGCCACTGCTATTGGAATTGCCTTTTCTCTTTGCTTATCACAAACACACTTTTCATCTTAATGGCATGGTGGAAATAATAGAGGCTCTAGAATCAGACTTGGATATTTATTTAATCTCTCATGGAGTCAGTCTTATAAAATGCAGCTATCTATAAAATGCAGCTATTAACATCTACTTCCAAAAGTCTGTTTTTAGAACTTAAAGTATAATATATTGAGTTTCAGATACTTAAGGGTTGCTAAATAAATCATAATTTCCTCTTTTGCTTTTGATCTTCCATCCCATTCTTAGCTCCCATTCTCAGATCTATGATATTTATAAAACCATTTAATTAGCAATGGGGGCCTTAGGCTAAATATACAAAAATCTTAAACCCCATAGCAATAGCACTCACTAATGCAATTATTAATGGCATGCCTCAATGCAACAGAACCCTTTCACAGACCTCTGAAACTTTTAGTTAGGCTATAAAATAAATTATATAAAGTTGGCCACTTTCAATTGAAATCTCATAACCATAGAAGAGCATATTATGTACTTTTTACCAATGGCAATATGCTTTTAATACTTTGGCATAAAAACCTACTATTTTATTTCATGCATCTATCACTCAAGAAGTACTTCAAAAATACAGAATCATGGCACTTATGGAAGCCTGATAGTATGAAATTATGTTATCTGTATCATACAGACTGAAAATAGAACATTATGTTCTGTCAGACACCTTATTTTACAACATTCAATTTCTCAAAATCTAATATTAGCAGGAAGGGAAAATGTTATGCATAGTTCAAAGTAAACTATCAAGTTTTTAACTAACCAATATTTTTTTCTGTCCACTTTGGAGCAATCCACTGCTACCATTCAACAATCTCCATTCATCCTTGGTTCCCTAGCACAAAGGCTAATTCCAAATCTTCTCCACTCTACCTCAAATCCACAATCTTACCATTCCTTCCTAATACTTTACCTTCTCCATTATTTTTATCTTCCAATGCCGCACTATTCCAAGTCAAACTTCTCTGTAGCTTTACCCTCTACCTATTTGAAAAATGAAAGTTCCAAAGTCATTCCTATTCTCAAACATGACTATCTTTTAGATCCATCAATTACCTTACTTCTCTTTTACCTTCAATCTCCTTCTCCAAATCAACTCAGTCTCAACTTCTCCTTTCCCTAACTCCTATCTCCTCTGAATTGCTATTCTTAAGATTACCCTAGTCAATGTGTTATATATATTGGTATAATGTTTGTAACTTGGTAGGAAAAAAAAACACTATTTAGTAAACTGAAACAACTTAAAATTTTGTTCATTTTTCTATTGGACACTTTAAATGAACTATTTCTTTAAAGTTGTGTCTGTGCTACAGGCCATTAACATCTGATTTCATAACTACATTAACCAAGCCCAAATGGGGCCATAATTAGGCAATATTTTCGAATGTAAAGACCTCCTGATTAAAGTTTAAATTCTTGTTGTGAGTCTGGAATTTAACTCTCTAATGAAAGAGTACAAGTATAATGACTGCATCTGTTACTCTGTTATAAATCATCTTCAATGTTAACATATGTATACATTAAATTTTGATATTTTCACCCGGCTATTTTCAAAGTACTCTTTTATACGATGCAGGCAAAAAATTCTTTCATTCTTTCTCACCTGACATTTTCCTCACTCCCCTCCCATTTTTTTTGGACAGCTTATAAACTTTCGATACGATACAAAAAAAAAGCTCACTAACGGGTTCTTTGCTAGAGGCCTACTACTGACATTGATCGTCTCTGAACGCCTGACGCCGCCAGTGCAGGTCTTACTTTAATAACCACATCTCAGGAGAAAAGCAGGCACTGTAGCGCATTTCTTGAGGAACCAGCCAGGACATTAAATGACTTCTCAATCCAAATTTTTAGTTTTCCTTTCTTTCTCCCCAAATGCTCTTTTCCTTGGACTTCACATAAACAGCACTTTCTTGAGTTTTCACGAGTAACCTGCCCCAGACAAAAACGACGGAGATCAGCCGGCGGGAATCCTAGAGTCCCCATCACCTACAAGGCGTCCACCGGGGCCGCTCCGCCAGGAAGACCGCCTGTGACTCGACACACGCTCTCCAGTGACGCGAGCGTCGCCGCGTGACTCGACTGGGGGCGGCCGCGCCCCGCAGCGAATGGGCAGGGCGGGTGTGGGTCGGGGTCCGAGCGCAGTGCGGTGGCAGTCCACGCGTTGCGGTGCAAGAGCGGGAGCGGGGAGGGAGGAAGGGAGCAGGGAGGGGCGGGCTTTCGGAAGGGTCCTACGCTCTTCACTTCCTGTTTGCCGGCTCTTCTAAATCCGGGTCAAGGGCGTTCGCTTCGGTCTCTTCTGCCCGGCGGATCCGGTACCCTTCGTGACAGCGCCTCCTGACTCAGCCCAGGGCCGGTTCCTTCTCACGACTTGCTGGAGCCTGGACGCCCGCACCTGGCCCGGAGCACGGAGGGCTCTTCCTCCACCTAGTGGCTCGCAGCCCCGGGCCCTGAGCGCCCGCAGACGCTGCCGGAGGGGCTCCCGCTGGCCCCGCGGCGCTGATGCTGAGAGGGATCGAGGGCCCGGGGCGGCGGCGGAGTACAGGCCTCAGGCGCCTTAGGCCAGCCGTGGGTGGTGTCGGTTCTTACGCTCCCCAGGCTCGCCAGCTCCCGCGCCGGCTTGGATGGGCCCCCCTACCCGATAAATGTGGCTGCTGAGGCGGCAGTGGCGGTGGCCGGTCACGCTGCCGCTGCTGCGCTCCAAGTTCATCTCCGCCCCGGGGCTCTCCTGCTCCAGCTGGGGGCTGCCGCCGTCCGCTCCGTACCCGCTGGCCCTAGCCTTGCAGCGTGGCGACAATGGACAAGATCCTGGAGGGCCTGGTGAGTTCTTCGCATCCGCTGCCGCTAAAGCGGGTGATTGTGCGGAAGGTGGTGGAATCGGCGGAGCATTGGCTAGACGAGGCGCAGTGCGAGGCCATGTTTGACCTGACGACCCGGCTCATCCTGGAGGGCCAGGACCCTTTCCAGCGGCAAGTGGGGCACCAGGTGCTGGAGGCTTACGCACGGTACCACCGGCCAGAGTTCGAGGCCTTCTTCAACAAGACCTTCGTGTTGGGGCTCCTTCAGCAGGGCTACCACTCGCTGGACAGAAAGGACGTAGCCATCCTTGACTACATTCACAATGGCCTGAAGCTGATTATGAGCTGTCCGTCGGTGCTGGACCTCTTCAGCCTGCTGCAGGTAGAGGTGCTACGGATTGTATGTGAGAGGCCGGAGCCGCAGCTCTGTGCCCGACTGAGCGACCTTCTGACCGACTTTGTGCAATGCATCCCCAAAGGGAAATTGTCCATCACCTTCTGTCAACAACTGGTTCGAACCATAGGCCACTTCCAGTGCGTGTCCACCCAGGAGAGAGAGCTGCGAGAATATGTCTCTCAGGTGACAAAAGTGAGTAACTTGCTGCAGAACATCTGGAAGGCTGAGCCTGCCACACTGCTGCCTTCCCTGCAAGAAGTTTTTGCAAGCATCTCTTCCACAGGTAAGGATCATTATATTTAAGGAGACTATCTCATGGAAATTGAATATGTGTGTTGTGGGTCTCTGTCTCTCTCTCACACACACACACCATGTTTGCTTTCTGCTCTGTAAACATTCTTAGGTGACAGCAAATCCTAATACCCTCATCCAAAATTTATTCACATCCACAGCCTTGTTCAGGATGTCACTTTGTACCTTAAAAACAGGCAGCTTTCCTATTTTAAAGGTTGAGAACGTCTAGATCTAAGACCTTTAGCACCAAACAAGTTGCTTAATTACCTAGCCTTTGCTCTAGTTATTTGGAATGCTTTGAGGATGACGGCTACTATATAAAGCTTCTATTCAGTAGTGACTAATGGTATCATAATGTTTACCACGTTGTTATTGTACGTGTCCCTATCATTTTGTTGTAATGAGTTTTACCCCCATTTTTGAATTCTTGGATTGTGCAGTTTATTACTGAATTATCCCAGTTAACTGTAGTTTTTAAGTATTGGCATTTTCTGTCTAAAATACTGTGTGTGAGAAGGGATACAGGTAGAACGAGGGACGGGAGAGTATGAGAACTTAAATATGTAGATGTTTTTATGCCCATAAGCTGCATCCTCAGAAAGCAGGGAAGGGTCAAGTGATAACTTGGCTAGAAAATGCTTTCTTGCCCAAGAATTTTGCCAGTGCCTCTATATTCCTTATTGTGCCTTGGAGCTTTAAGGTCTGTAGGTTGTGAGATAATAGGCTTAAAACCAAGTTTACTTCCTCTCTACTTGGAACCATGCCCCCTGATTATACCCCCAGTGGGGGCTCTGGCTATTTGCAGTTGAACTTGTGAAAGAGACATCCTCCTTTTATCTTAAGAACCAGAAATAAAAGTAGAGTTTTAACAAACTCCACACATTCTGATGAGTTTAATACATTTATGAAAGAATTACCAACTATATGTTTGCAGTATCTGAGTTGGGTTTTTTTTCCTTATTGTAATTTTACTTGTACTGCCTGTGTTGTCATAGCTGTTTGGTTCCCTCCAGCTTTTTCAACTGTATCAGTAAAGGTACTCATCTTGGATTTGATTAATTTTGATAGAGTTTTAAGCAATGCCCCCCCCATTCACCTTAATTTCTACTTCTTTAAGAGATTTTTAAAATCTTCCTTAGAACAATATAATGATTACTATAATAGGGCTACGTTATTTTGGAAGATCTAAATCAAAGTAATACCTTGTGTTTCTACTCTAACTATGGCTTTTCAAATGAATATTTTATCACAATATAACTTGATATTAGTAAATTGTGAAAAATTAAAGTAACTTATAGGCTAAATATGGCCATAGTAAATAACAGTTTTTATATTTTAGTATTCTGTCTGTAGAATGAGTGATCAGTGCTATTCACGCTTAGTCTTTCATTTCTGAAATTTAACATTTCTTGTACATGAGAGGCCCATGAGGTATAGCATAACAACTGCTTCCTGATTAACACCTTTGCTGCAATTCCTTTTTTTTTGGTGGTAAAATGTTGTTCTCCTTAAGTACTTGAACCTTCTTGCCATATTCCTTTTTCTTTTTAATTAAAAAAATAGATGCGTCATTTGAACCTTCTGTAGCATTGGCAAGCCTTGTACAGCATATTCCTCTTCAGATGATTACAGTTCTCATCAGGAGCCTTACTACGGATCCAAATGTAAAAGATGCAAGTATGACCCAAGCCCTTTGCAGGTACTTCTTCGTGACACTATAGATGGTAATTGTAGATTTGGGAAGAGGAGGTATTTTGTGAGTAATGAAAAATTACAGATGTGTTTAAAACTAAAGTCATGGAATTAACTATATGTTCTCCAAATTAATTGGAATGAATTATTTACCTTATAGCCTCTACAGGCATACTAGTAATTCACAAAGCCATTTACTTTTTTTTGATTTCCAAAATATACACACATATACACTTACTGTACAGTCAGAAGTTGGTTTGATTATCAATGTACAGAATTTTACTAATTTCTTTGCTCATTATTGTTTCCTGCAACTTATTTCTTCTTTCTGAGTTTTTTTTTTCTTAGTAAGTGCATACTTTACTTTCTTTTTCTGCCAGGCACAGTGGATAACACACTCTTCACCTTTGTCTATTTGAAATTTTTTTTTTTTTGTCTTCTAGTCTTTTTTTCTTTTTCTTTTTTTTTTTTTTTTGAGACAGAGTCTCACTCTGTTGCCCGGGCTAGAGTGCCGTGGCATCAGCATAGCTCACTGCAACCTCAAACTACTAGGCTTAAGCAATCCTCCTTCCTCAGCCTCCTGAGTAGCTGGGACTACAAGCATGCGCCACCATGCTTGGCTGTTTTTTTCCATATATTTTTAGTTGTCCAGCTCATTTCTTTCTATTTTTAGTAGTGACGAGGGTCTCGCTTTTACTCAGGCTAGTCTCGAACTCCTGAGTTCAAGCCATCCTCCCACCTCAGCCTCCCAGAGTGCTAGGATTACAGGCGTAAGCCACCAGGCCCGGCCTGTCTTCTAGTCTTAAATAGATAATTTGGCAAGATACAGAATTGTAATTTGATAGCCATTTTTCTCCTAGCATTTTTAAAATAATAACTACATTATCTTTGAGCATCTATTTTTACTTATGGGAAGTTATCTGTCATTCTGATTGTCATTCCTTTTTGAGTAGTCAGGCTTTTCTGGTAACTTTTCTGTTTTTATCCTTAATATTTTACAGTTTTATATTTCTAGGTATAATTTTTGTACTTTTCTTCAGTCATTCATTTATTCAAGTCACGTTTATTTGAGCCCTTACCATGAGTGCCACGCAGTGTTTAAAAAATCCTGTAACGAACTGATAAAAATACCTGCCTTCATAGGCTTACTTTCTAAATGGGGAGGCAGATAATAAACTAGTAACGTATTTCACTGATTCCACTATGCCTTTTAATTTCAAAGATGTTCAAATGTGGAAATGCCCAGTCATTGGTGTCCTAGTTAAATCGACATGACTTTTCTTGCTTTAATGGTACAGAAGCTAATTATGCATCTTAAAATTGATTTTGTTTTAGATTTGATTAAATGTGAGAAGTAAAATCATTTAGGATGTCAGATAATGATAAGTGTTTTGGGGGAAAAAAGTAGCCAAGAAGCAGAGGTAGGTTGTGGGGGAGTGGTTTGCAATTTTAAATAAGATATTAGTAGATGAGGAAGGTTTCATTGAGGTGACCATAATAAAGGAAGTGAGGAAGCAAACTTGTGGTTATCTGAGGAGGAAGAGTATCAGTACTGTCTTGCAGTTCACTAATGTTCTCTTCAAAGATGCTCATCTGTAGAGTTTATTCCAGCTATGGAGTTTCTTTATTTCAATGACTCTTTTTTTCTAATTGAACTTTTTCTATCTACTTGTTCTTGTTTTATACCTGCCTATTTTTGTTTTTTAATTTTTTCTACTTTTTCCCGTATGTGTATATGTATGTATTAAGCATATTTAAATGAAATATAAAGATTTGGAAAAAAATGATTTCTGTGCCCTGTTATAAATTTATAGTCATAAGGTAACATATAAACTGAATTATTCATGTTCAATTCAATTATGTTCAATTATTTCATGCATTCTCAAAAAACTACATGTATACTAATCTCATTCTCTATAGCACAAACTCTGGGGGATTTGATTTTCTCTACCTTCTCCCCCTTTTTGTTCCATTGTTTAAGAAGGCCTTTTTCTTCTAACTTTTATTCTTTGTTCCTTGTGCTTTTAAACGTAATTGAATCTATTTATCTCTAACTTTACTTCCAATTTGTTATTGCTCATTCTTTCTTTAACTTTCAGAAGTTTGTGAAATTACTTTGTATATTGAGAAGAGTTTATGTAATTATTGTTCCTGTTGTATGACTGCTACCCCCACTGCTTTTAATTTATGGTAACCCCCCGCCTTGCCATATTTGATCTATATTTTTTTCTTCTTGATATCTTCATATTCATTGTTCTTGAAATTCTAGTCCTGTGACACCATGCTGTTAGGAATTTCTTCTCCTATCTGTTCTTTTTATTTTCCTCCTTCCTTTATTCTTATCATTTTGTCAATTCTGATCTATATGTGATTGACTTCCAAGTCTTTTGTGTAAAGTTCTCATTGTTCATTTACTTTTAAGAAACACTCTTATCTCATCCTTATATGTGTAATGAAGCTCCTTCTATGTCCTATTTAGAAGCAACATGCCTTTGTCAGTGTGACTGTAACAGCACTAAAATCTCTTTCCTTTTGGGATGAATATATCGCAAATTATATTGTCTTAGTAAAATAGAAAGATTGAGAGAATTACAGATTTCACAGCTAAAAGGGAAATTAGACATTAGTTTGTTTAACATTTTCATTATATAGGTAATAATAGCTAACATATTTCTTTATACAACATAAGTTATTTAATGCTCACTACAACCTTTTGAAGTAGGTACTGTTATTGGCCCCATATCATAGTGGAAAACACTGAGAGGCTAAATAATTTACCCAAGCTCACTCAGATAACATCTAAATGGTGGGTCTGGTATTCAAACTTATATCTGGCTCCAGAGTTATCACACTGTATAGTTACCCATCAGGAAACAAACCCATAGTAGTCAAGGTTCTCACTTAGGACCATTCTGTTAGAGGCAGAACTATCCTCGTGGCCTGATGTTGGTTTTTATTTTTGTTTTTTTCCTGTTTTTACCCCAGTTGACACTAATTCTTCTAGATGTATTATCACAAACCTATAAGCAATTTTCAACTCCATCCTTACTTTAATTCTCTTTGATTAGCATAACTAATAAGTCCTTTGGATTTTTTTTTTTTAGGACATTTCTTAGAGTCACACTTTTTCTATCCCTACCACCTTGAGGAAATCAGGCCTTCTTTATTGCACAGTCTTCTAGCTGGTCTTTTTCCAGCCGTAACTTATTTTTCTTCTCTAAATCATCCAGACCTACCAATTTTTCCCTTCCAGTCAAGATACCACAGTGACTTCCACTATTTACTAAATCAAGTGCAAATTCTACTTCTTGGCATTCAGCATTCTTAGTCTTAATTTTTCAGCCTCTTCAAAAACAATCACGGTTCCCAACTTAGGAATTTATTTTATTTTCAAAATGTATTCAGAAATTAATTTTTACCTATTTGTTTTTATGGAAAGTAGTGATCTAATTTTTGTATTGCATCTCCAGTTTAGTCTACGTGATCCTACTTAACCCATAATCTAGCTGAAATAATTAGTCTTATATAGAAAATTTAACAGAAAGGAATACTGATATTTGTTTATACCATACTCACCCATCTTATACTCCCCCATGTTCTATACTTCCCCAATATAACATGGATCCTGCTTCACATACATTTTCTGCAATCCAAAGAAATACAAGTGCAAATACCGTTCCAGGACCAGACAGGTAACATTAAAGTATGAAGTAGGACAGATGCAAGTGAAATGATAGGGAATGGAATACACAAGTACCGTCTAAAAGAGAAAACTGATCTTCAACTCCAGTTGTCTGTTGCTACAGAGAAATTTGAATCCAGTCTTGCTTGATCTGATTTTTCAAAAGAAGCCTGAAATCCAGTCTTCTATGTGACGTTTCTCAATTTTTAAAAAATTGGAACAAATAAAAGTGAAGGCTGGAAATAGCCCTCAAGCAGCCGTGTAAAAGTGAAAGTTGGATTTATTCTCCATAAATTACAATTAAATGTAGCTTGTTGCCTTTCATAATATCAGCAGTTTTAATGTTAAGGTTTGAAAATTGTATTTATTTTTTTGAATATAGAAAGAAATGGTTTCATTTATTTAACTAATTTGAGCACAGTGCCAGGCATTGTGCTAAATACTGGGAATTCAAAGATATATAAGATTAAAAAAGAAAAAAAAAACTGAGATCACTGCTCTCAATCTCACAGGCTAACAGAGGAAACAAGACTTTTGAGTATGTAAATGACAACTATAGTTAAATGTTCTTTAAATAGTACAAAATTAAATCAGTATATCAGGGTTAAATAAAGTGTCCTTAGAATTCAAATTGATAGTAACTGATACACGGTGGATAAGATTACTATAGTTAACCATAAAAATAACTCATCCTACAATGCCTGTACCTGAGATGATCTGGGCATATGCAGGACCAAATCAAATTGAAGCAGAATTGGAGTATAATTAAAATGGAGCAAAAATATTACATTATATGCCAGCAGAGCTTAGTTCAATACCAGTACCATTATTTGATAATTGTGTGATTGTGTTGACAAATTTCTCAACTTTTCTTTCCAGTTGGGAGACAGACATCATATCTTAATATTGTATTCTCAGCACATAACACAGTGTCTGCTATATGATACACACTCAAATATGTGTTTCATGAATGGCTTCTTTCTTAGTCCAGTTGGGCTGCTATAACAAAATACCTTAGATTGGGTAATTTATAAGCTACGGAAATTTTTTCTCAAAGTTCTGGAGGCTAGGAAGTCCAAAATCAAGATGCCAGCAAATTTAGTGTCTTGTGAGGGCTTATACCTCATAGCTCGTGCCTTCTATGTGTCCTCACGTGGCAGCCTCTTTTATAAGGGCATTAATCTCATTAATGAGGGGCTCACCTTCATGACTAGTCACCTCCCAAAGGTCCCACCCCCTAATACCAATACACTGGAGATTAGATTTCAACGCATGAGTTTTGGAGGGACACAAACAATTCAGTCTATAGCAGCTTCTAATTTGTATAATTTCTAATGTGAAGTTTATTTAAGGATGTTCAGGAGATTAGTACACATAGGATAAGGTGAAGAGTCGAGGCTTGTGAGATGAGAAGCCAGAAGTGGGGAGGATAGAGGAAAAGGCTGACTAAGTAATTAGGATAATGAAAAGCTAAGGCCAAGTGGAATTTTCTGCTCTTCACCCACTCTCACCAGTACTTTACCAATACTCTCCTTAGACTGAGCTAAAAGGGGTTCCGGCCTTGAATCCTTGTATTTTAGAGAACCCTGTCTGGTTCTACCGTGGCAGTGTGACTCCCCATGAGGCAAAGAATCCACAGAGCCAAGGAGATGTGCTCACACATACCCTGCCTCTAGACCACATCATTTTCTATGTGCGTATTTACATATATGTACTCACATGATTTTCTTTTAAACAAAAATGGTTTTTAAACAACAGTGCAACAGTGAATACACTCTGTATACCCAACTGCAAGTGTGTCTCTGCTTTCCTACTCCATATATGTAGAATGTCCACAAAATGTTATGAGAATTAGCCTAACAATAGTTGGAAAATATGGAATAGCTGTCAGGGACTACTTTAATGACTTATAACCATTATTGTTGGGAAAAGCCAGAAAAACAAAAAAGGAAATAAAATTTATGTAGCTAACAGAGGAAATACACAGATAACTTGCAGTTAACATGCATTTGGACTTTGGGACCACTATTAATATCTGATGGGACATTTTAATCTTAAAAGCAAAAACCTTAATAACGATAACACTCTAGTGTTAATGTAGATAATTATATAACAGCTATTGTGAAAAGAACTATCAATTTAGATGTCAGTCCTTTTGACATGGTAGTTGCTCTTTTAGTTACATATTTATGTCCTTAGTATTTATATTTGACATTTGTACAATCGAGGTATTTTTTATTTATTGCCCCATGTGTTAATATGTGTTAGAAGAGAAGCATTCACAATGAATATTTCCACTGTTATATATTAATTCATTTAATCTTCATAGCAGCTCTATAAAGTAAGCATTTGTATCTGTAATCTACAGATGAGGTAACAGACACAGAGAGATTAGATAGTTTACATGAGGTATTTAGGTCCCCCCAGCTAATAAATGGTAAATTGAGATTTCTAAACCTGTCACTCTGCCTTCAAAAACCCTTTTTACCCCCTACTTTTTCCTAAGTATATAACCCCCAAAATTGGATTACTGGGTCAAATTATATAAACATTTGGTCCACTATATAACAGAGTTATATAGTCTTCATTATGTTTGATGTCTAACTTTAGGGTGTTTCTCCATCAGACCCTATATTACTTTCTCTTTTTTCCATTAAACTGTTGGTATTCAAGAAGAAAAGCATTCACTAATGCAAAATGAGGCCATTAGGATATTTGCACACTCAGTCTCCTTGTATGTATTTGAAGTTTCCTTTTGTTGTCCATGTATAGTAGAATTTTGGAAGGGACGAAGATAACTATTTCACAATTCAAAATAGTCTTAACAGTGTATTTCATGTTAGACTGCACTCACCAGGAAGGAGAAATCTGGGTTCATATCCATGTGTCTTAGTTAAGATATCTACATTTCAACTGCTCTTCTTAGAGTAAATTTGCCTAATTAATTCTTGACATAGGTTGAGCATCCCAAATCCGAAATGCTCCAAAATCTGAAACTTTCTAAGTGTTGGTATGACGCTGGCAAAGGAAATGGTTGTTGGAGCATCTCAGATTTCATATTTTTGGATTTGGGGTGCTCAACCAGTGAGTATATAATGCAAATATTCCAAAATCAAAAAAAATCAATAATCCAAAACACTTCTAGTCCCAAACATTTCGGATAAGGAATAATCAACCTATACCACTATATAACATAAATTTTATTTATTCACAAAGTGAATGCTTATCTACTATAATTCTTGTTATTCCTAACTAAATGATGTTGAAAATATTTTTAATACTGACAGTTTTGTTTTTCTTCAATTTTCAGAATGATTGACTGGCTGTCCTGGCCATTGGCTCAACATGTGGATACATGGGTGATTGCACTTCTGAAAGGACTGGCAGCTGTCCAGAAGTTTACTATTTTGATAGACGTTACTTTGCTGAAAATAGAACTGGTAAGTGGGAGTATTTGAATCTATTAGAATGTGTAGCCTCGTATAATCAATATTTTTGTCTTTGGATTATCTCCTTGAAAGCATCTAATTTTGAATATGTTCTTGTTTTTATTTTGAATAGGCTTTAGAAATTTTAAAAATGCCATTTAAGTATAGGTAATTAAAATAATTGTTTTAAAATATCCGATATGAAAATATATTCCTCCCATTTTCTCTGGAATCCAACTAATCAAGCTTTACCACCATTACTCAACCAAAATTACCTTTGACACCAGTGCTTTCCAATGTTGCTAAACTCAGGTCATTTCTCAGACCTCTTCTCATTTGACCTGTCAGCAGCATCTGACACAGTTGATCACTCCCTCTTGTTTCGAGGACATACTCTCCTGGGTTTTGTCCAATTTCACTGGCATATTCGATCTCCTATACTTGCTCTTTCCGACTTTTAGTGTGCCTTAGAATTCAGTCTTCAATCCCCTTTCTTCTCAATCTGTACTTACAGCACAGGTGTCCCATGGCTTTAAATAACATCTCTAATTTAATGACTGCCAGATTTATATTTTTAGTTCGTTGTTCTCCCTTGAACTCCATATTCATATATCTGTCTATACTTAAATCTCAAATTCACCTTACCCACTATCTAACTTCTGATTATTCCCTTTCAAACCTAGTGTTCCCCATCTTAATAAATGGCTACTCCATCCTTTCATTTGCTCAGGCCAAAAACCTTGAAGCTATCCTCATCTCTGAGCTGTTGTTCTCTCAACCCATATCCTATAAATCCTACTAACTCCACCTTTAAAATATATCCAGAATCCTACCACATTTAATGAGTTACCACTACCACCCTGATCCAACGTCATCATCTCTTGCTGCACTGATTGCCGAAGCCTCCTTGCTCCCGCCCTTGGTCCCTATAAGTGTCACAAGGTCCTACATGATCTGCCTCACCGCTGCTTCTCTAATCCTATCTCCTACTGCTCTTGCCTTAGTCCCATTTCACTAACTCTGTGCTGTTTGCTATATCTGTAGCACACTAGCCTATAGGCCTCAGGGCCTTTGCAGTGCTGTTTGCTCTGCTCATAATGCTCTCCTCCCAGGTATCTGCCAGGCTCATCTCACTCCCTACAATTTTATAGTCAGATGTCACCTTTTTTCACAAGGTGTTTTTTTAATACCCTATATAAAATAACAGACCTCTTTGCCATCCAGCATTCCCTGTTCATCATACCCTGCTTTATATTTCTGTGCAGCATGTATAACTACATGTTACTTTTTATTATCCTATCTACCCTCTAGATAGTAAGCCCTGTAAGATGGAGATTTTTTTTTTTTTTTTGATCCACTGTTTTTTCCCCAGTACCTAGAACAGTGTGAAGCAATAGTAGGTGCTCAGCAAGTATTGTTGAGTGAATTGAATGAATAGTGGACCAGGGAACTGTCACTGTGTAAACATAATTTGACAGATTTTCTTTTAATCAGGGAGTTTTATGAATTGATCAGACCATTACATTCCCCTTCATCTCTGCCATGTTGTTATTTGCTAACTTTCTTCATCTCCCGAAGTTTATTAACATTTGTTATGGTAGAGCTTTCCAGGAAGGGGGACATTCACATAAATAGTATTTAGCTCTAGGAAAGTAACTACTGACTGGGTTACTTATTTTTCTACAAACTCTTAAGGTGGGTGTCTTGTCTTGTTTTGAAGGTTTTTAATCGACTTTGGTTTCCTCTTGTGAGACCTGGTGCTCTTGCAGTTCTTTCTCACATGCTGCTTAGTTTTCAGCACTCTCCAGAGGCATTCCATTTGGTAAGTTACGATACAGCTTTCTACATAGAAAAAGCCTCATTTTTAAAATTTAGGTTAACATTGAGTCACATTTGTATACAGTGAAAAAATTGTAAGTTAGTTCTAAATGTAACAATTCTCAGGTTGCTTTATGATTTAGAAAATTTAGATTGTGGGATTTCCCTCCAAGGAATATATTTTCAGAATGTTTTGTTTCTCACCAAAACTGCCTCACTTGGAACAATTACTGGCAATTGAAAGTTACTGCTCTACATGGGAGATGTCACTGATGGCTGTCTGCTGCACATATGAACAGTGTAGAAGGATTAAAATGGTTGAAAGCTATTGACTGTTTTAGGATTTGAAAGTCATGAAAAGCTCAATAACCCAATAAACCCAATATTAGGGCTTTTCATTCTCTCTCAGCCCATATTCTACAAATCCTATTGACTCTACCTTTAAAATATATCTACAATCCTACCACTGTAAGCCAGCTACATCACTGGCTTTGATTTGATTTGATTTGATTATCAATTATTGCAGATGAGGAATGACAAAATGTTGTTTTGGGAACCTATCCATTTACCTATCTAGGGCATCACAGAAAGTAGAATCTTAATGTTGGTTACCTACTTTATCTAAAGTCTGATCCTCAATTTTATAGAACTAGAAACTTACTGTCAGTACAATCACAGTGTAAAAATTTTAGGGATACTGATGCCCCGTAACAAAATTTAGAGGAAACTAATGAAGAGGTGCAGAATTTCAACTGTTAATTTTTAGCTAGAAATATAAATAACTAGCCTCAGGAAACCCTATACTCACATAGGCTGCTTAATGCCTCATTTCCGCTGAAGGGAAATTCATAGGCTTTGTACTATGTAAATCTCACAGACAGGTTATCACATTATACATTATCACTTAGGATGAGTGATTTCTGCAGTTAATTGCTCTAATTTTGGCAGTTTGATCACGAAGCAATAACCTTATATCTGTTTGTTATACAAACAAAACTCAAACTTGAGCCATTATAGCAAGTGTACTAACAAGGTCTTCCGAGGAAAAAAACATCAATTATTTGTCCCTGTCTTTAGGCATAATTGTGTGTAAGTCATTTGAGAAAAGGCTTTGTTTTCAATGTTTCTAGGAAAGAGATTCTCTAACATAACTTTATCTTTCATTCTAATGTTTATTGATCTTCACATTGAGGACATTCCTTAATTTCTATGATTGATCACTTATGTTATACTCTAAACCTATTTCTTTGCTCACAGTTTTTTAAAAGATAGAAGATATCTCCTTACCTTGTATTGCTTTTTTTCTGGGAAGAGTAGTTGAAATAACAAATATTTGAATTTGAAATATTTGGCTTATTGAAATAAACAAGTATTAAATAATTTATTTAACAAATAGTTAGATCTTAATTTGAAAATTGTGATCTGGCTTACTAAAGCCTAAAAGCAAAGACCTAAATACTGCTTAAATAGTGTGTAAAGCCTGACCCTCTACTCAACTAAAAATAACTTAGACATGTAGTAGTGGATCATGTGGTAGTTAAATCACCTATAACACAAATAACTCAGCGAAGGTCTCAGCTTTAGGGGTTGCTAAGTGAGCAATAATCTGGAATCAACATCATCATAAGTCATTATACTAAATGTTTAAATATTTTAGGGCAAACTAAGATTGATGTTATGATATTTGTTGTTACGAGTTAGGCAGCTTCTCATATGCTTTTTACTAAGTGGAAAAATTTATTTTAAACAAATGTTATGGCAGAGAGTAATAATGGAGAAAGAAAAAAATCAAAGCTTCTAATGTTTTATACATTTCCTCAAAAAGTAACTTAAGTTTAGTGAGTACTATAATAATGTTTAGAAACAGTTTCACTTATTCAAAAAATCAGCTTTCAGGCATTTAGAAAGTAACAGTCTGCTCAGAAGTGTGTCTATATAACTCTGAAGAACTAAATCTTATTTCCCTGTTAGTGATAATATTGACCATTTAGTAGACAACCATATAACCTGATTGCAAAGACCAAATCTACACTGGAAAAGCCTTTGGTGGATTTGGAATTGTAAATTTACTCATTTCTAAAATTCTTTCCTGTTTTCTTCCGTCTCTTTCTCTCCCCTCACCTCTGAGGAAACTAATTTTGGATTTCTGACTATTTTAGCAGGAGAGTATCTGATAGATGTGGCTTTATGGAACAATTATAATTCAGATTTGCTTAGAAATGTAGAGATGATAGCAATAGTGTGAACTCACTAGGAACTAGTAGTTTTATGGTCACATCAATACCTGTGATGAAGGTAAGATTATAAGAAGGTAGTGTAAAGCTAAAATATGATTTAAGACCTCAAGCATAAAAGTAAACTAGATGGAACAGAATGAAAATAGCACTGTGTTAATTTAAGAATATGGTTGTTTTGCAGGAAGGAAAGCGAGTTGATTGGGGTATTACTGTAATTGCTGTTACTGCTGTTTGATGATATGATCCTAATAGAGCTGTAACTTCATTTTTACCATGAGTTAGCAACCAAAAAAATTTTCTACAAATAGAACATAATAAGATGCCTTTCAATAATACCATAAGAAGTGTAAATATGTAATATCAGGTTATAGTTTATAATTAATTGGAAAAGTTTAGTGGAAAAAGTATAGTGCCATGGAATGTGCTAATGTGCTATAGGGCTAATGGAATGAGCCATTTCTGTAAAATAGAATTTATTTTATTTTTGAAATAACCTCTTCGATATGTAATTGGCTCTGTGTCAGTTGACCTTTTAGTCTCATTTTACAATGAAAGAATATTGTGTTGATTATCAATATTAACAGTTCATGTTTATGAGCAATAAGCATTTTATATTTTCCTTTTTAGCCCCAATTCCTTAAAAAATAATAGAAGTCTCTGATTCTCTTTATTTTTAGAACCATCTCCTTTTAGGGAGGTGGAAAATGGAGTTTGTGAGTAAGGATAGCCATTCTAACATAAGACATCATCTCTGTGCTTATTCTGAACATAATCTTGTTACCTGAGCTATAGTTTTAGTTGCATAGATAAGTTATTTCAAAGACTTTCTTGAAACAGACTTTAATGTGCAATGTATGTATAATTCTTTCAAGTGGAAAATATAAAATTCACACTAGATGGAGCTCTTTAGCTAATTCTATCTTTATTTTTTTTAAATTTGTTCCTATTGAATGATCTGGTAAATATAATTTAATAGCCCTAACATTTTTCAACCCAACGCATTGCAATCATATGTGACTGAAAACTAGTAATAGATTTACCTTGATATTCTAGAAATTTTTAATTTCATAACTTTTTAAGAAAAAAATCTGTGACTGAACATAGAGAAAAGTATTTGCTGATAATGTAACATTTGCATTCTATTTGTAGGCTAGAAAATTTGTTGCCAATTTGTATAAATTAAGGAATATTTGTCTTTTTTTCTCTTTAGATTGTTCCTCATATAGTTAATTTGGTTCATTCTTTCAAAAGTGATGGTCTGCCTTCCAGTACAGCCTTCTTAGTACAATTAACAGAACTGGTACACTGTATGATGTATCATTATTCTGGATTTCCAGATCTCTATGAACCTATTCTGGAGGCAATAAAGGTATGTGATGATAGTTAAATATTTGTGGAGTTGTAGTCCATGATGTAACAGATGAATGTGATAAAACATTCCTGTAACTAGCTATCCAATTTATCATTTTATGGTAATATGGTTTTTGTTTGAAAAATACAGTTAGAATCAGGTTTCATTAATGTTTAGGGAGTTAATTCTTTCTTTCTTGCTATCATTGTAAATTACCATATTTTTTCATTTCTACAATGCCATCAATTATAAGGCATATCTTTAAATTTATAACAGCTTTGGGGGAATTTTATTAAAAATAAATGCTACATTAAGTGAGTACAAACATCAAATTTGCATGCCAATATCAGACATGTTAAAACATGTAAAGCATATCTTAGAATCAAGGAAATGCAGTTCAATAAAAAATTTGACTTTGATTTCTTCCCATTTTTAATTCAATTTTTGCTATAGACTATTTATGAATACTCATATTTCATAGAATCTTTACTTGAATTATTTGTGGAGTTACCCTGTTTTTCAACTTTGTATAGACAGTGGATCCAAAGTATACTGATTCTGTTTGTGTTGAAAAATGGGTCACAGTAAGCACACCTTTCTCTTAGTAAACTAACTGTATAAACAGGGTATAACAAAAGAACTAGAGAACTTAACTCAGCCATACTTAATCATAAGTTATTATTAATAGAAATCTTTTTACTATATATCTAAATCAAACTGGTTTTGGTTGACCCTGGAACACAAGACTGTTAAACAATCAATATGTACCACTGGTATGACACTTTGACACTTCAGAAGTAAATTATGGACAGGAGCTTTCTGTCATGGATTTGACAGTAATGTCAATCTCTTTCTACAGTGTCACTGTGCCCACAGATGAAAGCTGAGCTGTTACACTTGTGAATTGATAGCCATTCTTCAGTTCTTCAGTGCTTTTCATGTTGAAAATTCTGATAACTTTTATAGGCTCAGAAGAAGCAAAGGACTCACTTTTAGCCTAAGGAAAGCACTCTCTCTTAGCTGTGAACAACAACAACAAAAAAAAATTAGATTAAAATTACTTCAGAAAATGTTTGTTTTCTAAATCTAAGTACCAAATGGTAATAGCAAGTCCAAAAAGGCATTAATGATTTTGCCAACTTTCCTTATTCTCCAGTGCTCTACTCATGCTTGAAATCATTTACACTTAAAATTTTATCTCATACTTCACAAAGTGGTTAAGAAGAGTCTATATGTTATAATAATTTTCTACATGGTTAAACATGAGATTGAATTTTTTTTTCAAAGTTAGAGGTCATTGTGCTCAGATGCTTTCATTTTTCATCCCCTAATTACTTTTTGGCTTTTATTTCTAAGTGTTAATATTGAGTAAATATAAGTAATGAATGAAAAGGGGATATTTTTATTACAGAATTTGAAAGCAAATTGTTTATTGTTTAGCTTATTCAATTGTATGCTAATTTAAGTCTTTATTCTACTGTCTTTGCATAGCACTACAGTATATTCTCTGATCTCTAAGTTTTATTTTGTAAACATTTTGCTGGCAAATAAGGAACATAAATTGTTCAAATATGACTGAAATTCCTGATTTTTGAATGTTCTTCAATTTGATAACCTCTGCCATTAGGACATGTTTATTTTTGCTATGCAGTATAATTTGATTTTTTGATGACTTGCTAAATACTATTAGTGGTTTCAAAACTAAGTGGAAGAAAAGAAAGTTCAAATGTCAATGTAAGCATCTTCTTTATGGTGTTAATTAATATAATAATAAAAATGGTTTTTACTTTTTAAACAGTTTTTCCTCTTTATGATCTATAGGATTTTCCTAAACCCAGTGAAGAGAAGATTAAGTTGATTCTCAATCAAAGTGCCTGGACTTCTCAATCCAATTATTTGGCATCTTGCTTGTCTAGACTTTCTGGAAAATCTGAAACTGGGAAAACTGGTTTAATTAACCTAGGAAATACATGTTATATGAACAGTGTTATACAGGCATTGTTTATGGCCACAGAGTAAGTTTAACTTTGAGTATTTTGATTTTAACTGTAGGCGTTGATACATACTAATGAAATGCATAATGGTGGAATTGTCTACACATTATTTCTTATCAATAGCACAAATATGTTAACATTTCTTATATTGCCTTGTTCAGAAATGAAATGGCTTTTAGTGCTCAGAAACTATCAAAGTATTAACTTATATAAATTCTTCTTCATGATTTATACTGCACATTGCATTTAGAATCCCACTATTTTTTAATTACTCTGAGTTGATATTTAATAGTGTCACAGAGGAATTGAGTAAGCCTCCTCTAAAGAGTTTTTAAGTGTCCTGGACTACTTTGCTGTTATCCCATAAGACTGTATTTTTTTTAACCTATGTATCTTTTGAGATCATTTTTAGTTTTATCTGTCTGTAGATGTTTTGTTGTTTATCAGATAAACAACTTCTTTTTTGATGTTTAAGAAATTTAAGCAGCTGGGCATGGTGGCTCATGCTTGTAATCCTAGCACTTTGGGAGGCCGAAGCGGGCGGATCGCTCAAGGTCAGGAGTTCAAAACCAGCCTGAGCAAGAGCGAGACCCCGTCTCTACTATAAATAGAAAGAAATTAATTGGCCAACTAAAAAAATATATATGTAAAAAATTAGACAGGCATGGTGGCGCATGCCTGTAGTCCCAGCTACTTGGAGGCTGAGGCAGGAGGATCGCTTGAGCCCAGGAGTTTAAGGTTGCTGTGAGCTAGGCTGACACCACAGTACTCTAGCCTGGGCAACAGAGTGAGACTCAGTCTCAAAAAAAAAAAAGGAAAGAAAGAAAGAAATTTAAGCTCTGCTTCCCACCCCAAGACAATAGTTACTGAACAGATACATATCTAAACCAACATGTTTCTTCACCCTATTATGAATTTTATTTTTAAATCCATTTTTTTTTTTTTTTGCAACCAGATAGAGAATCAGAGGTTGTTAGTTATGTGAATGCTGTTGGGTGAAGGAACAAAATAATGATAAACTTCCTGAAAACCAAAAACATGGTTGAATTTTTCTGTCATTGCCAACAAAGTATTTGTGGAACTTGCCCAGAGATGTTTACAAATTGAGGTATAAGCTTTTGTAAGTTGTCATGCCTGTCTAGAAGAATCATAAATAATGAAATGTAGAGTTAGCTTTATTTTTTGGCCTTAGATTATAATATCAGCACTCAGATAGTTTTGGTTTGGTTTAGTGTTTTGCTTTCTTTTTTGGTCTGTTTGTATGTGGAATTTTTTTTCTTTTTTAAGAGAAAAGGTATGTACTCTTAGATGTGATACCAAGCAGAAGACTGAAAGAATCCATATCTTACCACCAGAGGTCATCTAGTCAGACATCTCCTTTTATAGATGACAGAGAAAACAGAGACCCAAAACAGTTATAACTGGCAATAGCAAATAAAAGAGCACCTCTTACCAAAACGTGGCCAGTAATACAATATTGTTGAATAGGAAGACAGTATATTTTATTTCTTAAGTAATATGTGAATTCTTTATGGTTTTAAAAAAATTAAATTTAGACATATAGGATAAAAATGAGGCACTCCCATTCTCAAAGGTAATTTCTTAACAGCTTTATGTGTATTGTTCTAGACCTTTTTTTGTACAGTTATGAGTTCATACCTAATATAAAAACAAATGCATTGTTTTTTTAAAAAAAATTTGCAGAGAATTTTATTTATATATTCTTTTCTAGCCACTTGCTTTTATCATTTAATAATCTGTGCTGGAAATATTCCCATGTTAAGGCAACATAGATGTGTCATTCCGAGTAAATGGTTATGCCATGATGTATTTAATCATACTCCTGTTGATAAATATTAGGTTGTTTTGCTTATAATTAATATCTTCTGCCTATATGCAAATATAGAGGATTTTCTTTGATTAGACACAAATTGCTTTCCAAAAAGAATGTAGCATTTTAAACTCGTATACTAATATATTATTGTATCTGTGACCATATATCTCTACCAGCAAATCAGTCTTTTAAATTTTTTCCAATCTGGGGAAAAATGTCTTTTTGTTTTAATTTGCATATTGCTGACCATTAAAGAGTTTTTCCCTCTCTGTTTTTCTTTAATTGATTTGTGCTTCTCTTCTAAATAACCTTTTCTTTTTACATCTTTTGTTGTATCTTTCTCATTTTCATGTTGATTTATATATACTCTGGATGATAATCCTTTGTTACATGCTTCCTTCTAGTCGTGTGACTCAAATTCATGGAGTATTCTATTTATAATTTTTTATTTTATGTAGTCTAATCTGTCACTTTTCATTTATAATGTCTGGATTTTAGAAAGCCTTCACCTTCTAAAGTTTTCCTTCTTTTTTATTTTAAATACTTCAGTAGTTTTGTGTTTTACATTTAGTTAATTATTCCTTTGACATCTATAATGACATAAAATCTTATCTAACTCCATTTTTTTCCAAATGGATACCCATTGGATATGGATACTATTGATAGTATCCAAATGGATACTATTTTTTTAATAATTTATCCTTTTCTCATGCTATACTACTACCACACTCTTTAAATCACTTTATAGTGCTTTTCGATGATAGCATATTTTTATGTCATGCAGATTTGAAAGAATTTACAAGTTACTTAAGTTATAAATTAATAGCTTAACTTATTTCTGTTTACTAGAAAATAGGCATAATATGTGACAGCACATAGGCCATTGCCAGGCCATATAGTAAGTGTTCACTTATTGTCATTGTCTGCTTCCTTCTTTACTATATTATAGGTGGTAACGTTATTAGGTAAAGGGCCATCAGGTAAGTGAAGTTTTACTTGGAGGATAATAAGTTCTTGAACTAACTTCTGTTTAGCTTTTAAAAAGTCTTTGTAAAAATGCATATGTATGTACACATATGTACATAAATCGTATTTTATTCTCTTTCAGTTTCAGGAGACAAGTATTATCATTAAATTTAAATGGGTGCAATTCATTAATGAAAAAATTACAGCACCTTTTTGCCTTTTTGGCTCATACACAGGTGAGTATATATGTGTGCAGTATGTTTATGTTAACTGCATTGGTAATATTTTTTATACTTTACATTGTAACGAACTTTTTTAACTGATGAAATAATATATCTATCACGCATCTCATCTAACACAACAAATCTGGAATCTTTAGAAATGCTAAAGAGATGCTGCCTGAGATATCTAGATATCAGCATATGCCCTAAGTTTTTATTTCTTCCCTCTGCTTCCCATTCTTTTTTTTTTTTTTTTTTTTTTTGAGACAGTCTCAATCTGTTGCCCGGGCTAGAATGCCATGGCATCAGCCTAGCTCACAGCAACCTCAAACTCCTGGGCTCAAGCGATCCTTCTGCCTCAGCCTCCCAGGTAGCTGGGACTACAGGCATGCGCCACCATGCCCGGCTAATTTTTTGTATATATATTTTT
>CAUYRT010061311.1:0-49201 GCA_963574885.1 Lepilemur ruficaudatus
GAGACCGTGTTTATCTGTTGCTTTAGCTCTATGAATGAAGGTGTAGGTTCATAGGACTTGATGAGTCTCGTTAAAAAGTTATTTTCATAGACCAGGCGCGGTGGCTCATGCCTGTAATCCTAGCACTCTGGGAGGCCAAGGGGGGTGGATAGCTCAAGGTCAAGAGTTCGAGACCAGCCTGAGCAAGAGCGAGACCCCATCTCTACTATAAATAGAAAGAAATTAATTGGCCAACTAAAAACATACAGAAAAAATTAGCCAGGCATGGTGGCGCATGCCTGTAGTCCCAGCTACTTGGGAGGCTGAGGCAGAAGGATTCCTTGAGCCCAGGAGTTTGAGGTTGCTGTGAGCTAGGCTGATGCCACGGCACTCACTCTAGCCCGGGCAACAGAGTGAGACTCTGTCTCAAAAAAAAAAAAAAGAAAAAGAAAAAAAAAAAGAAAAAAATGCTCAATATCACTAATCATCAGGGAAATGTAAATTAATACCACAATGAGATATCACCTTACTCCTGTTTGAATGGCTTTTATTAAAAAGTCCAAAAATAATAGATGCCAACATGGACCCAGAGAGAAAGGAATGCTTATACACTGTTGGCAGGACTGCAAATTAGTACAACCTCTATGGAAAATAGTAGGGAGAGTCTTCAAAGTATTAAAAGTGAACCTACCATTTGATCCAGCAATCCCATTACTGGGTATTTACCCAAAGGAAAAGAAGTCATTTTATCAAAAAGACACCTGCACTTGAATGCTTATTGTAGCACAATTCACGATTGCAAAGATGTGGAATCAACCCAAGTGTCCATCACTTCATGAGTGGATTAACAAAATGTGGTATATGTGTACCATTGAGTTTTAACTCAGCCATAAAAAAGAGGAATTAGTACTATTTGCAACAATCTGTGTGGAACTGGAGACCATTCTCCTAATTGAAGGATCACAGGAATGGAAAAACAAATACTATATATCCTCACTATTAAATTGGAGCTAACAGATGAGCACACAAGTGCACAGAGGGAAGTAAAATCCAGTGGAAAGCAATCAAAGAGGAGGGGGAAGGAGGGGATGAGAATAAACCGACCTATTGGATACTATGAACACCATTTGGGTGATGGGCACACCTACAACCAGGACTCAAGCATTACAAACATGATCCATGTAACCTAAAACATTTATACTCCCTTAATATTTTGAAATAAAATAAAAAACAAACTGGTGAATCAAAGAACACATTTCAATACAGTGCATCTGGATCTTATCAAGGAATTTGACTAGATTTGTATGATATTCTTAAATTTTTATGATTTTTATGATTTTAGATTTTTATGATATTCTTTTATGATATTCTTTCTTATGGAGAAAAGATTGAAATTATATTTCAGATGAAAACATAAACCAAAGAATATAATGTATTATTATTTGAGGGATGTTAATTAGTAAATAAATATGAACCTGCATAAATATCTTTCACTACATTACAGAGTTCTGACGTTGGTCATTTCCAAGTAGAAATTTTCAAGTTCTAGATGAGGACATTTGAAAATGCTGATCAAATTTGGAAATGATATAATGGTGGGATTTGAGAGGAGTGACTAGTATGTCTCAATTCTTCTTAACTTTCCCAGTTTGAGCGCTGAAATTCCCAAGTCCTGAGAACCCCTCAATTCAAGCAAACTGGGATAGTCACCCTAGATTTGAGCAGTACCTAGAAGGAGGAGTAAAAAATTACCAGGCAACACTCAGGAAAACACTGATTCATGAGAGAGCCTGGTATGTTTGAGAAGGTACAAGTGGTTCAGGGTTGCTAAAGCATGTGGTGGTAGATAAGAACAGATAGCTAAAACTCAGATTCCATAGGATCTTTCTTTTTTTCTAAAATTGTGATAAAACATACATATCATATACATAATATAAAATTGGACATGTTAGCCCTTTTTAAGTGTACAGTTCAGTGGCTTTAAGTACATTCATGTTGTGTGCAATCATTACCACCATCCAATCCTGAACTTTTTTTATCTTCCCAAACTAAAAATCTGTTCCCATTAAACATTAACTACCCCCAGCCCCTAGCAAGCAGCATTGTACTTTCTGTCTGTATGAATTTGCCTACTCTAGATACCTCATGTAAATAGAATCATGCAGTATTTTTGTCCTTTTGTGATTGGCTAATTTCACTTAGCATACTGTCTTCAAGGTTCATCCAGGTTGTAATACATATCAGAATTTCTTTGCTTTTTAAGGCTGAATAATTGTATGTATATACCACATCTTGTTTGTCCACTCATTTCATTCATTTATCTGTCAATGGACACTTGGGTTGCTTCTACCTTTTGGCCATTGTGAATAATACTGCCATAACCATGGGTATACAAATATCTTTTTGAGTCTCTACTTTTAGTTCTTTAGGTATATACTCAGAAGTAGAATTTCTGGATCATGTGGTAACTCCATTTTTAATTTTTGTGAGGAATGACCATACTATTTTCCATAGTGGCTACACTGCTTTATTAATACATTCCTACCAACACAGGGTTCCAATTTCACTACATCCTTGCCAACACTTCAATTCTCCTCTTTCCTTTTCTTTATTTTTTAGAGACAGTATCTCATTTTGTCACCCAGGCTGGAATACAGTAACTGATCATAGCTCACTGTAACCTCCAACTTGTGGGCTCCAGTGATCCTCTCATCTCCATCTCCCAAAGTGCTGGGATCATAGGCACAAGCCACTAGCACCTGGCCTCTTTTTCCTTTTTTTTTTTTCTCCATCCCCCTCTTTTTTCTTTTTGATGGTAGCCATCCTAATGTGTGAAGCAGCACCTCACTGAGGTTTAAGATTTCCCTAATGATTAGTGATGTTAAACACCTTTTCAAGTACTTATTAGTCATTTGTATATCTTCTTTGAAGAAATATCTATTCAATCCCTTTGCCTATTTTTAATTTTTTTTTTAGTTGTAGGAATTATTTATATATTATTGCTATCCCAAAGGGTGTGTCCATAGGATCGTAAATGCCATCAAATACATTAAGGTTATCTTTTCACAAGATGAAATCATTTAAGAATTTTGAGACTGTGTCAAGAGATTTAAATTTTAAGTGGTTCAATCTAGACAAGTTAAGGAGAAAGACCAAAGAGAGTGAGGCCAGAGGCAGGGGGGCAATAGAGAACCTTTAATGACTGTCAGTCAAGAAACAATGAAGATCTCAGGTAGTAGAGTTGGGAGGAAGAGATATATATGAGATTTTTAACAGGGCAATAGCAAAAGGGCTGCATGGCTGATGGGAGAAATAAAAAAATACTTCCTGGTTTCTGATGAAAGAGACTGGGTGGATGGTGGCATTATTCACCAAGCTCAGTAGTCTAAGGAAAGGTGAAACCAATTTTGAATAAATTAAACATGAATAACCTGTGAGGCAGACAGATGGATATGCCTAGTTGGTAGTAGAATATATTGACCTGGAGCTCAGCATGAAAGTCTGGGCTTGAGATACACTTTTCACTGTGTGAGTGAACCCTGAATGCATAGATTGTCCAGGGACAGTGTGTGAAATAAGAGAAGTGTATTGGTTTTGGAGGAACACCAAAATCTATGGGTCTGGCAGAGGAAGAGAAGCCCATATAAGAGAAAGAAAGAATATTCATGGAGGTAAAATCTACAGCAATATAATTTCAGCTCAGGGTAAGAACTTTGTAAAAATTAGAATCATCCTCAAAAATGGGGAAAAAAATCCACTTGTTTGGTTGTTTGGAAGATAACCACTTTATTTGAATATCACAGGAGGGATCCATTCCCTGGTAAGGATTTGGCTTCCATGCTAAGAGGATAGTGTTTAATGATAGGAAAACCTACTGTTTCATCAGAAAACAACATGAATTAACAAAATCCTGGGAGTTCTTTCCTTGTATAATACTCAAGGTTTCCAGGACTGATTGAATTCATTAAGGAGAAAAACATGTGGCTTTTTTTAGTTTTCCAAGTTAAGGGCCAGGCATATCCCACTCCGAAATTGCTGCAAATATTTTGGGAATACAAGCCAAAATAATAACTGTGATTTCCTTATAAATAATGCTTGCTGAAAGACTCAGAATTAGTGGCCAAAACACTCTGGCTCCAGTAAGATGAATAAGAGAATTTGCCAGTGCTTCAGAATACAACTCCTCCTGGGTCAAAGGAAGGCTCTGTGTGTGTTACAGTTTTATTTAGTTATTAAATGGGAAAATAATCAGTAAAGGAAATATGAATAAGAGCATACACCAGGATTACTCTTGTTTTCTGTCCCAAATCACAAGGTTTACAGAATCCCAGGGAAATGGAAACCAAAAGAGTAAAATCTCTCCAAAGAGCCACTTGATAAATATTCCATCTTCTGGCTGGAAGGAGAGAGAGCAACCTTTGCCTTTGAGTTCTTTATTTGGTTCTCTAACTAATGATAAGGCCCACCGTCCCAATACGCTGACTGACGGCACAGCTGCATTCCCTCAGACAAGGTCTGCTCCAGAGACCCACCACACCTGGATGAAGTTCAGATCAGCAGTCAATGTAATCCCATTCGGTCTCCAGGGAATAGAACTGGCTTTCCAAACAAATGCGACTAGCCTGGGAATCAGCTCTATCGTCTACACACAGGCGAAGCTGTTTGGGAATGAAGGCATTAAACCCTTGTTGTCTTGCAGACTGAATTATTCACATTTGATGCCCGCCCATCCCCACAGGGAACGAGAGGTGAGATTTCTATAAAAACTGTACCATTCTAAAAATCCTTCTTTCAGTGTCAGTGATGATTTGAATCTTGCCTCTATCATTTATTAGGTTATTATATAACCTTGGATATTTTTGCCACAGTTTCCTTATCTGTCAAATAGGGTTGTTGTGAGGATTAAATGAGTTATAATACATAAAGCGCTTAGAACAGTTGTGGGTACATAGTGCTCAACAAATGTATTCCTGTTCTAAAGTTTCTGTTTACATGGAGAACTCCTCAAATCAATTGATGTTATTCCTGAGCAAGAAGAGGGAGAGGACCAAGGATGCTTAGTAAATTAATCTTATGTTCTAAATCACAGGTTGCCTGGCTTGTTGAACTATTGTTGTGATCATCTTTTTGCATCCTTTCTCCAGGGAGGGGGTCTCTAGACTTTTCCTGATGAGAAGCTATTTATGATATAATGACACCTCCAAAATTGTCCGCAAGCTTACATTATGTGAGTGTTACATGAGGAGTCCTGAGAGCTCCGGGTGATGAGAGGTTTGGAGGCAGGAGAAAGCCAGTTGCTAAGAGCTGATATCATCTAACTCAATACATTTTTTATGAAAACATCTCTCTATTTTAAGCTATTACCATCATCATCGAATCACAGGATTTTAGAGCTGGAAGGGGTCTTTTATTACAAACTAAATCCAACTCCTTCATTTTACATATATATGAGGAAACTGAGCCACAGAGATGCTAAGTCATTTGTTCAATATTTCTGAACAAATTAGTGTTAGAGGACTTAAAATGCATTCCTTCTGGTCTGGTTCCCTCATTTATACTTTTGTCCAAAAAATATTTCTTAGACTCTTAAGTGCAAGACATTGAGAATAAGGAGTTAAATAAAACAGTCTTGTCCTTCAATAATCTTCTAACATAGAGGAGAATAATCTACCAAGTAAGCTGACAAGTATCATACAGGGTGGCAAATGTTAAGTGCTACGATGTTGCGTGGAAAGATGTCAAAGGGCATGTTATACTCTGCTGATCACATCTCTTCCTCACTGAAGAGGCCCTACTGCATGTCAACACTGTTCAAGTTGTAAAAAGGTACAACCCCTGCCCTCCAAAGGTTGTAAAGCCCATCACAAATACAGTATGAAGCATCACACCCCTGTTACCTGAGCATTACAGACAGTACAGCACTGATGGAGTTTGGAAGATGGAGAGCTCACCAAGGGACGGGACAACTGGAGGAGATCAAGGTGGCATTGGACTTGGAAGGAAAGGACAATCAGAGCAGGTCATTTTGTGCTCAGAATTTATTCCACGAAGGTAGAAGGGTAATTCTTCTTCATGCCATTTCTAAGTCTGATTCTTTTGCCCAATGTAATGGCTGTTTTCATGACAGTCTTTCTCAGAAATTACAAGGAAGAACTTAAATGTGACAGACTTAGAGCATCCCTTTGTCTGCCAAATGTCTTCTTATTATGCTTCCTCACTTATCCTCTCTCAAGGATTCCTCTTATATTTAAATGCATTTTCAAGGTTATTCACCTGTTCCCTTCTCAGCATCCTTTTGTAGCTGTCCCTCAACAAGTCCTTTGCCTAATCCAGCCTCTTAAAAAATATTTCAAAATAGGTTCTATTTTTCATATTAAACTTCTTGACATTTTCCAAACATAACTCAATGTGACTTTTAAGTTAAAACAGTTTTCCAAACAACAAAATTATCACAATATTTAAATAGTTTCCAACCACACATGTGTGAATGTTTGTATCTGAATTTTAAAGTATTAAAGCCTGCTCAGTAAGTGAATATGAAAACAGATTCATATTATATTAAATGCCTAGACATTATTATCTAAACTTGGCCAAACCAGGGTTTTTTCCAAATCAAATATGAAATCATCAACCCGAGATGATTAGGAGAAAAATGATGTAATAAAATCAACTTTTAGATAGCTATAGCATGTTGCATTTCTTAGGAATCTTCAAATGTTTGCTCAAGAATGGCCAAAACAACTGAAATAAAAGATAAAGTACCAAAACAACTCTCTGAAATCATATTCTAAAAATTTATAAAATTTCTCCCATTCTCTACATTATTTAGGGAAAAAGTTACTTTCCCAGGAAGGAAAACAAACCTTTAAAAACCACTTTAAAAAAAACCACTCCAGTATTTCCCTTGCTAGGAAATAAGCAAGATGGTTCCAACACACAGAATTTTGTATGGGAAAAATTCAGAAATACAGAAAAACTTTATTAACTCTTCTGGTATTAACTGCTATTATAATTCTCAGAAGTTTTATTTTTGATGAAAGATTATAATAATCAATATCTGCTAAAAAATAAACAACAAATCTGGTAACCAGCCCCAAGTAGTTATAGGGGATCAGTATGACATTCTAGAAAGAGCCCAGAGTGGGATCAAGGTGCACAGATTTGCTGCTAACCAGAGAAAAGAGGATAGATTCCACAGACATGTTTTCAAAATGTTTCACTATAGGTGTACCATTTGTTGATTTCGACAAAAATATATACCTGTGAAACTATCACCCCAAACAAGACATGGAACATTTCCTTCACCTTAGAAAGTCTTCTCATGCTTCTCTGCAGTTAACTCCCAGCCCCCTCACACACACACCATCTGTGATCCAGGCAGCTACTGACTTTATTTCCAGCACTATAGATTAGTTTTACTTTTTCTAGAACTTCATATAAATGGAACCATATAATCGGTACTCCCTTTTTTCTGGCTTCTTTTTGCTCAGTTGTTTTTGAGGCTCACTCATGTTGTTCTGTGCGTTGATAGCTTTTCTTTTTGCTGGAGAGTACATTCCATTGTGTAAATATACCACAATTCATTTATCTATTCACCTATTGATAGATATCTGGTTGTCTCCAGTTCAGGACTATTTATAAGTAAAGCTGTTGTAGATAATCTATTATCTTGCTATTTGTTTCCTATTTGTACTTTCAAATATATTTTTTTTTCTTTTTGAGACAGAGTCTCTCTCTGTTGCCCAGGCTAGAGTGCAGTGGCATCATCATAGCTCACTGCAACCTCACACTCTTGGGCTCAAGCGATCATCTTGCCTCAGCCTCCTGAATGACAGGGGACTACAGGTGTTCGACACCACACCTGGCTAATTTTTCTATTTTTTGCAGAGACTACATTGCTCAGGTTGCCTTCAAATTTTTTATTCCTCTTTATTCTCCTTTTCTGCTCTTATTTGGGTTAATGTTTTTAGTATTCTTTTTATTTTTCTGTTGGGTTCTTAATTATACCTCTCCGTTATTACTTTTAAATGGTTGCTCCAGCACTAACAATATACATATTTAATTTATCAAAGACTATTTAGAGTCCAACATTTTACCACTTCATCACTTTTTATATCTGACACTCATACTTCCCATCTGTTACTTCTCAAGTCACAAGTGTAACAATCTTACAAGAGTGAGTTACTCCATTTCCTTGGCTTTCCTTTGTGTTATTGTTGTATCTTTTACTTTCACATAGCTACCAACCTCACTTTATAATGTTGTTATATTTCTTTTAAATTATGACTTTTATACTTACCCATTTATTAGCTATTTCTAGTGATTTTCATTCCCTACTATAGATTGGAGTTATTTATGATATCATTTCCTTTGAGCCTGAAAAATATTTTTTAGCATTTCTTATAGTGCAGGTCTTCACTACAAGTATTTTTGAAGGATATTTCCAAAAGCATCCAAAAACTGGATTGACAGGTCTTTTTTCTTTCACCACTCTGAAGACATCATTCCATTGTCTTCTGGCCCCCCTTGATGCTGATGAGAAGTTAGCCATTATTTCTATCATTGTTCTTTTGTATTCAATGTGTCTTCTTTTCTCTACTTTCCAGATTTTCTCTTCAGTTTTCAATATTTGATTATGATAGGCCTACATCAATTTTTTTCTTTATGTTAATACTGCTTGAATCTTGGATATGTCAATATTTTTAATCAAGCTTAGGAAATTTTCAGTCAGTATGTCTTTAAATATATTTACACTACTTGCTTTTTGGGACTTTATTGCATATTCCGTACACCATTTGATGTTGTCCCACAGATCCTGAAGCTATGTTCATTTCTCTTCAACTCTTTTTCTCTATTCTTCAGATTTGAAAGTTTCTCTTCAACTTTTTTTTCTATGTTCTTCAGATTATAAGATGTCTGGATCTTTCTTCAAAATCGCTGGCTCTTTCTTCTGACACCTACTACAATGTGGTATTATGCCCATACCGTGAATTTTTCATTTTCGTTATTCCACTCTAGAATTTCCATTTGCTTTAAAAAAAAAAATGGTTTTAAGTTCTCTGCTGAGATACTCTGTCTGTTCCCTCATTAAGTCCATATATTCCTTTACTTATTTGAGAACACTTTGATTCTTTTGACACATTTGTCATGGCTGCTGTGAAGTCTATATCTGCTAAAATGAACATGTGAACACTCTTGGGATTGGTTCATATTAACTGCCTTTTTTTGACTATGGGATTTCTTTGCATGTCTAATAATTTTTGTTTATACACAAAACTTTGTGAATAATTCACTGTGCAGACACTGGATGCTGTTATCTTCTTTTGAATAGTGTTCATCTTTATTCTAGAAGTAGTTCAATTGCTGGCCAACCAACTTGAACTTAGGTAGGCTTAGTCTTACACTTTGTTAACGTGGATCTGTGGAAAGTCCAGGGTGTTTTCCAAGTCCTTGTTAGTTGGCCATGTTTTTTTCCATAGGGGAACAGAGTTTGGAGGTTGAGACTTTGTCACAGTGGATCTTGAGTAAGTAGGTCTTTTTCTAGAGTGTGGTCCTTGTTCATAAGGTGTGGTGTTTCAGTTGAATGCCAGGGATGTTAATGAGACATTAACTCAGTCTCTCCATTCTGTCTGGGCTGGAATGTTAATATCCCCCAGCACTGTTTGGACTCTGGACTTGTTCTGAGGCTAAGAAATTGTTCCCAGATAGAGGAAAAAGGTAAGATTTCCTTCTCTCAGAGATTACAATTTTTTGCTGCCTATTGTCTAATGCCTGGAAATAGTTGCTTCATATATTTTGTTCAATTTTATAGTTGTTAATGGCAGGGCACTAGTCCTGTGTCAGTTATCCAGTCTTAACCAGAAGCAGAACTCCTCCACAAATATAAAATGACTTTGATTTCTGGCTTGGATGACAAGGTGGTAATGGCTCCATTAACTGACATAGGAAATCTAGGATCAAGAGCAAGTTTGAGAGAAGCAATGATGAGGTCAGTTTTGTTCATGTCACATAGGAGGTATGAGAGAGGCTAGTAGGGAGAGTGATAGTTGTATTCATTTTAATACTTACACTTAAAATTGATCACCATCTATGAATTCACAGACTGTTTCTTCCTATTATTTTACTTTTTATAAATTATAAAAAGTACATATTAAACAGCATTGGTTTTGACTTTTCGAGTTATTTTAGAATTAAAAACAAAGTTATAGTTAAAAAAGTTTCTAAAGTGATTTTTCAAAAACTTGAGAATTTTCTTTTTTTCTTTTCTTTTTCTCTAAGAGGAGGGAATGAGCATCCATTTAATCTTGCGGTGAAACCATTTCCCTCCTTTTCTTCCACTCACCGTGAGTATTGCCTCTTAGCTACAGTAGACCAGATATAACTCTGTGCCACACACAGTGTTCTCATTGAAATACAACTCCTTCAGTGAACCAACCACAAATATGAAACTAAGGTACAGACAAAACTGGAAGAACATGAGCAATAATGATGAATACATTTGGGTCTTTCTGTGGGCTAAGGAATTAAAGGCAAAAACATTCTCATTGTACAACTCTGAAACATTACGGGTCCACTAAAAGTTTCAGTTTTACGAGTTGTAGCATAAAGGGCAATTGGGGATTAGACTGTAAAACTCTTTTAGCAGTAGTTCAGGAGTAGTCACTGGTAAGTAAAGATTATGCCAGGCCCATTTCTGCATAACTGTGCAGGACAGCTTCTTGCTTGCATCCAGTTCATGGTATTCCTCATTAGTGGTTGGCAGCTAAGGGGACTGCAACCTAGAGCCAATGTCCACAGAGACGTATATCCTCAGGCTTCCCTTCCAAGTCTGGTAAGTGCTGTTCTTCAACAGAAGGCGCACTCCGGTGCTGCAAGTTTACCAATTTCACTCTTCTCCTTCCTCCCCTCCATTCCCTTTTCCTCCTACGTCTTTCCCTTACTCTTCCTTTCCCTCCCCACATGACCTGTTTCTGACAATGTTTCAGTCACGTTCTGCTCTTGATGCTATACAGATGCATATTAATTTAAAGTCATCTTGGTTGCATGAAGACAAACAGCAAAGTGCCACAGCTTGCTTTGAGAGTTAAAGAAGGTGGTGAAATAATTCATAATGTTTTAACACCCTTTAGTCAGCTTGGCAACTACTAAACAGTAGGCTGCTCTAAAGTCTGTATTTATTTACTTATTTAAATTTCTGGTGCCTAACTCAGTACCTAACCCACGGAAAGTGTGTTTGACAAACCTTTGCTATTGAATGAACAACTGCACAAGACACCTATTACAGTTTCTTTGGCACAGGGGACTCTAAGGAAGGAGAAGATGTTGGCACTCTGCCCAATAGATTGGTTCCCTGCCTTAGTAAAATGACATAGGCATTCTTTACCAAAGAAACAGGTGTTGTCAACCTTGAATCTTGACTCCTAGCCTTATCACCTACTAGTTAGCTGTGTGACAATGGACAACCTACTTAATGTCTCTTGGTCTCGGTTTTCTCATTTGTAAAATGAGAGTAATAATTGTACTGACTCATAAAATTATTATGATTATAAGATTAATATAGTAGCATTACACATGTGCAGTAAGATCACAGTAAGATTTTTATGTGTAGTTATTACATAAACACTACCATATTACATAAACATAAACATTACCATAATGTTTATAAATGCTGACCAGAAGCAGTAAATACACATACTTTGATCATTAATCAAAAATCTAGCTATAGATCAAGATTTTCTTTTAGGAAATAAACTAGTTCTTGTATAAGCAAAGATTTCAGAATACTTGTAAACCGATTCTCGTAACTGCATATATAGATGTATTTATTTACTCAATAACTATAGTTGATTGAATTGTGTCCTCTAAAAAGCTATGTTCAAGCCCTAATCCCCAGCACCTGTGAATGTGACCTTATTTGGAAATAGGGTCTGTGCAGATGTAATCAAGTCATGATGAAGCCATACTGAATTAGGGTGGGCCCTAAATCAAATGACTGGTGTCCTAAGAAAGGAGAGGGAACAGTTAAAAAAATAAATAAAAAGAAAGGAGAGGGATATTCAGATTCAGAGACACAGATAACATGGGGAAGAAGGCCACGTGAAGACAGGGGCAGAGACTGGAATGATGCACTGCAAGCCAAAGAATGGCAATCCCCACAACCATCAGCAGCCAGCAAGAGACAAGGAAGGATTCTTTCCTATAGCCTTCACAGAGAGCAGAGCTTGCCAACACCTTGATTTTGGACTTCAAGTTTCCAGAACTTTGAGAGAATAAATTTCTGTTGTTTTAAACCATGATGTTTGTGGAACTTTATTATGACATTCCTAGGAAACCAATACAATCCCTTAAGAAGAAGGGGCCTGTTTTTTTTCTTCATTTTTTAAGTTCATTGTAAAACAAAGCTTTACAAATATTTTTAGTTGGATTTTGTTTAAAATATATGGTTTGTAGGCAGGAACTTCACACTTCATTTTCCTTTTAAAAATTTTTGGAGGGGAATGATATTTATAAACTATGGAAAGACAACTACAGGAAGAGGTGTTTTAAACATGGGGATATGTTTAAGTAATGTTACTGATCTTGAAGGAGTGTGAGTTACATTCTAATACTGTGGAAGTTCTTTATAATGTTTTCCAGGAGACCAGGTTTTTGAACTCTATGTGCAGGAAACCATTACATGGGGGAAAATATTGCTTTATGGGTCTCTGGCTGGGACTTATAAGTGTTATGTATTAGGAAACATTGAAATTGGGGGAAGGGAGAGACATAACAAAGTGATCTTGTATTATGTTCCAATACGTCAAATTAAGAGAATGTTAATTCAATTTCATTCCTATTCAATTGTTTGTGTTCACATTTCTGGAGTTGATTTTACTTGCGTTTTAAAAACATAAACACACAGCATTTCAACCAAAAGCACACAGCGCTTCTTGAGATATCCCAATTTTCAGTAGAGGGCAGAGGGCACGGGGCCAGTTCTCTAACTTATGAACACAAAACTGAGGTCGTTAAATACTAGGGGGCATCCAGGATTTGGAAAGCACACAGTATGGGAAAGAAGAAAGAGCTTTAAAGTTATATACAGCCCAGATAGTTGTAAGATATTTTTCAATTTAGTTACATTTATTTTACCTTTTAGTTTTCCCACCTAAATAATGGGATAATTATTACTTTGTTGAATCTTAAAAAGATTATTTGAGCTAATTATATACAAAGTAGACAGAATAAGGTCTAGCATTAATAGAAGCTCAGTAAATGTCTTTTCTTCTTCTTCCTTGTTGAACATTTAACACATATTTAAGACCACCTCTCTGCCTTTATATCCTGGAATCGGGAGAGGCTGGATGAAATGTCAGCGCTATGTTCATAGACCCAAGTTATGGCTCAATGACTATGCAATTCCAACATCTGCCTTAGTAGCATGGAACCTGTTAGATTTCCCTTGGATGAAATGGAGGCTTTCCATCATTCCAAACAGTGCCTAGGATTTCCTGGTCAGATGTAATCACATTGTCCCAGCACCTGAAGATGATTTCTGCTCACTTTGCAATTCTGGCATGGTGCAAAATTGGGAGCAAGGAGAAGTAGGCCAGGTGGATCTCTCTAATCTCTCTGGTCCCTAGTTCTTTCAGCTGTAAAATCAGCAGGGGAGAATAGATTGATCTCCAAGATTATTATGGAGATATGTTAGCTAAGGCGTATTTTAGAATCAGACAGCTACTGGTTTGAATCTCAGCTCCATTACTTAATAGTTGTTTGATCTTTGACATGTTCTTTAACCTCTCTGAACCTTAGCTGCACCAATTGTAAAAGAGGGAATAGAAAGGGTTGTTGTAAGAATTCAATAAGAAAAAATATTGGTAGCACCTGGCACAAAGCAGACACTCAAACATTATTTACATTTTACTACATCAGTGGTTCTTCAGCATGAGTCAGAATTACCTAGAGGGCTTGTTAAAACACAGAATTGGGCCCCAGAGTTTCTAATTCAGTAGGTATAGGGTAGGACCCCCCAAATTTGCATTTCTAACAAATGCCCAGGTGATACTGCTGGTCCAGGAACCATTCCTTGAAAACCACTGCTCTAGACAAGGGATGGGCAAAGTACAGTATTTGGGCCAAATCTGGCCCACTGCCTGTTTTTCTAAATAAAGTTTTATTGGAATACAGTCACACCCACTGGTTCATATATTGTCTATGGCTGTTTTTGCACTACAGTGGCAGAATTGAGTGGTTTCAACAGAGATTGTATGGCTCACAAAGCCTAAAATATTTATGATCTGGTCCTTTACAGTAAAGTTAGCAAGTCTATTCTAGATCATTGTATAGTGTTCTTCTCAAGAAGTCTGGGGGCTCTGACAATTTAAATTTTTTTTCTGTCAAGAGGCCTAGGTATTTTCCCAAATATTAGAAAATATGACCTCTGTAAGCCTGAAGACTTGATTAACTGAAGCCAGAGAGACGCAATGATGTTCTTACAGAGGCCTCTGGTGTTTGCACCTTAGCGCTACGGCTTATGGCTTGGTGGCCTTGGATCAATTATTTCACTTGCATGCTAAATAGGGATATATTTATAGTGCTTATAGGGTTATTGAGAGGATTAAAGAAATTAATACATTTGAAACATTTAGAAAAGTTCCCGGCATATAGAAAGCCCTCAGTAAGTGTTAGCCACTTCCATCATTATTATTACTAAGGAAAAAAAGAACCTTATGCGTGCTCTCTTCTCAGAACCATATTTTCCCTTTCCAGGTTTTTCAAGCTTTTTAACTAGCACATGAGATCATTACATGTATTCATTGTGTGTTTATGATAGCAATGCAGCCACTTACTCTAGTTTAAAATATTTCATCACAAATCTTTCTATCTCTAATGATTATCAAAAGCAAAGAGACCGAACTGCATTTTTATGGGAGAGATTCATTAGAATTAATGACAAAATTAATATACTAAACTTACCCAAATCTTTTCTTTTCCAGCAGTCCTTTGTGGAGTCTAAAGGCTTTTCTGAAGTGGGAAGGAGATCAAAGTTTCTTTAAATCAGAAAATCCAGCATATCATACTGAGGAATCTCTGTGGTCAAGCTTAAATTTCTTCCCTGAATTGTTTGTTCTGAGTCTGAGGCTCTCCAGAAAAGTCCTGGGAAATGATAGGTTCTTTTGGGGTTCTGTCACAGTGCAGTTTTGCTTGTAGAACTTTCCAAATGTTCTAATAACATTTAAATTTGAGGCACCAAGCACACAAATGATGAAATACAGAGACTCCCTGGGTGACATGAACACAGCGTCAGTGAGCCCCGCGCGCTTTCCCGTCTTGTCCTGACCGCAGCCTTGCTCTCATTCGACATTTTAATCAACACTTTTTTCTTTTGTCTCCTAAAAGCGCAACAGTCAGGTAGATCTACATTCAAATCCTAGTCTTTTTTTCCTTCTTAGACGTTGTGAGCCTGGGCTTTCAATTCCTCTTTTCTACAATCGGATAATTTATAGAATAGGGTAGATATTGTGAACATTAAGTATGCAAGCACATAGAAAGCGCCTAACTGAGTTACAATTGACGCTTGTGGAGGCTCCACGAATGTTAGAGGTTTGTCTTCCACCCCCACCACCCCTATATTTTTTGAACTATGTAATGAGATCATGTAATCTGTCTTTATTTAGTCCTTTAAAAATGGTTTTCTAAATAATAAGAATCTGGATCCTTTAAACTGAACTGTAGCCTTCGCTCAGGGGAACAGCCATCAGTGAAAGAATTAAAAGCAGCTGGGGGCAGGCAAAGACTTTGCCAGACTGCCGGGGGATCACTTAGGCCAGGATAAATTAATTGCTGCTTGGGAGCAATTAATTGCTGTAGGAGAAGCCCTGTGGTGTTAATGAGGCAATTTACACTTGGGTTAAAAATAGTAACTAAATTCAAGTTGAAACAGATGGGGTTGAAAGCAAATACAATAGCTTAGGGCAGTTACAGGCAGAAATAAGGTAGAAATAAATAAGTTAGAGGCAGAAACACAAGTATTTCAATAAACTGAACTGCTAAATTAATTAGTGAGGGTACAAATAAGATTTTTAAAAAGAAACGCCCTTCAACCACGGTATTACATAGGTAAGAGAACATAACGTATAGATACTATTAGAGAACTTATTTTGAGTAAAATACGTGGGTGGATGGAGAGCTTATTCCTACATCTATGTAAGTACCTCTGCACTCTAGAAGTCAAGCTATCTTACCAATATTTCCCCAATTCTGTATTTCCTGGTGACAGCCTTGGAGTTGCTGGTGAAAGCTCCCTCGGCCTGCCCATCATTGCAATGGATCCAAAGTTGCAGAGCAAAACCATGATTTGCACCTTTCTCTTGAGTTAAAACCAAACTCTGAATCTTCAGTTTCGGAGGTAAATCTCTACAGTTCAACCTTCATTTCCCTCTACTTCTCTGCCCTCAACCAGATAAAACTTTTTCTCAACTCGTAGCATTGATCCTCTATTTCTTGATTGTTATTTATAGAAATTGGCTTCGACTGTACATCTCAAACACTGCACCACACACACAGAGCATCAGGGGTTACCTGGAGTTGCAGTGTTCCTCCTATTTGTGGTGGATGACTGAGAGGACCTGCTGAAGTCTTAAACTAGTACTGCTCATTCAATTTGTGTCCTGTTTTACACGACAATCTGGTCTCAGCAACATCTCACTGCTGCCTGCTGGAAACTTCACAAATACTTGTTGATTAAAAAAAAAAAGATTAAAATGATGATTAAAACATGAAGTAGCCCATTTTCTTCCAAACAGAAAAGTTTTAAAATCTGAGGGCAGAAATACTATGAATTCAATATTAATTTTATAGCAGATTTTTCACGTGTTTTTATAGATAATGTCTTTCAAAGTTTCTTGTATCCATCATGTAAACAACCATAATCTCTTAAAGGCACTGGAGAGCTGAATTAGGATAAAAGTTTCAAATATGCTTTGTCTGCTAGAGAATGTGGTATTTATAGAAATTCATCTGGTTTGCAGTTTAAATTTCCACCCTAGCTCTAATTAATCAAGAATTTAAACTTCAGAAGGCAAGGAAAATTTGAGTAGGTTGGTTTGACCAAGGTTGGTCTGACCAAGATTTTCTTTTTAAACCCAGTTATTCCTAATATATTCCAGAATCTTTCTTCCTGAAAAGGGTTTATGTTCAATTGGCCTTGAACAATAATCAATGAGACTGACTATAACTAAGTTAACTTATTTATTGTTTAGATGTTGCAGAAACATCTTAAAATTATTTATAAAACATGAACAGTGACAACAAACTTCAGAATTTATCTAACATTCTCAGGAATTGAACTATGATGTCAGGGGACAGCTGGTGTGGTTTTGTGACACCACTTGATGAAGGAAAAACGCCCTGAAAGGAAAAGCCACAATAGAGAAAGGAAATTACACATCTCCAGGTAGAGATATTCAATAAACGTACAAAAAAAATTTTTCTATAAAAGAAAGGAGACACTGAGAAGCCACTGAACGGGACTAATGAAGAAATTGCTGATGCCTTACATTGCCATTAATTTATAATGGTCATCTTTCAGTCTTTCAAGATTAAATCATGCATGTTTAATTTCTCGAAAGAACTGGCTCAGTGGCAGAGAACTTATCAGGAGGGTTAGACAATTACACAATGATCTTAGGACAATGTGTAAAAAGTATCCTAATGATTACAATGATGTCTTTGTTTTATGCCAGAGCATCTTAATTTTACTTGGCCTCCTTGATGCTGGCGTTGGAAATCACAAACAGCTGTTTTACATCAATGCTCATTTAGTACATTCCACACAGTCCATCAGTTGTGAAGTGCAATCAATCAATTCCCCAATTTTTCAACAACCACAGGGCCAGATAAGATATGCTTTCCTAAGACAAAGCAGTTTCAACTCTAGCCAGCACTATTTTACACTAGCCATGTACCTTCTTCTTACCCACTGATATATTTTTCCCCATTGCCCTTAGCACCCATGACTAATAATACCATGTGCCTTATTTCAGGCTGTACCCTTGTCCTCGTCTCAACTGTATTAGTTCACCCAAATCCTGTTTCCTTGAGTGAGCATCACAGATGGCATCTTTTATAATTAGCACGTTGGTCATACAGATTTAGTACTGTTTAGTAGCTGGTAGGATGGAATTTTTGTCCAGTGGCACAAATTTACTCCACTCTCTCCCATCTACTCTGGGACCCTCACTAATTGAAATTTTATGTTTCTACAGCTGAAAAAGCTGAAAAATATTTTTTGTCATGCATATGTGTGAGTAGATATCCTCAGAGGAAAAATGACAACATAAATTCATGACATCAATATTTTCATAATGCATTATAAATAATACATTGTGAGACACTCTTACTGGCTTTCTAAAAAAGACTATTATAGTTAATGATGTATGTTTTAGGTAGTAAAATACCTAATAAATATTTGTTTATCAAATATGTAAATTACCATGATTAAAATTTCCTTTACTACAAGCTAAACTGAAGAAAAAATAAAAATTAATAAAATATGTTAGATATTAATTCTTCCAAATACTGGTTAATTTGACACAATATAGAAACATTTTCTTTAATGTAAATTAATGGAATGTCACATAAATTTATGATTTATGAACTTGGCAATAGGGAGAGAATAAAAGTGAGACTGAAAAAAATTAGTATAAATTAAGGCACATGGGGAAACAACTGAAATGAAGCGATCTTTCGATATTGCAGAAATCACATGCAAGCTATATGTCAAATAAACTTAAATGTGACTCCTTGTGTCAAACCTGTAAGGTGGAGAATGATGACATTACTTCTGGAGAACTTAGAATGACTCAACTATGGCTAATGACCCCTGTTTCATGGGAAAGTAACAGTTGTTAGCTATTATTAATGATATTGTGGACATGACATCTTTCTTCCATCACTTAGTTGCTAGAAAAAATGAGACAATTCTAAACCAATTCCTCTGTAATAATGTAATGCCCGGTGTTTCCCTAAATCCATACCATCTCAAGATTCACTTTCATCCAGTGTCCTTGGAGCAATGCTGCCTCCAATCAGGGTGATCTGAGAAGTCTTCCTCTGAATTTAAAACTTCAGTTTCCACTAATTGGGCTCTGATGTGGTCCCCTAAGTGGCTCTATCTCCTAGTCCACACCAACTGTCTTCATTGGTAGGTGTTCCTCAGAGATCATATTTCTATCTTAACGCCACTCCTTATCTGGTCCCAGTACCTAAAAGAACTCTATTTCCTTACCTGCATACCTGTACATAAGTGAAAGGGATTTATTGTTTTTAATTGCTCAATCCAAAGATGATTTTCTAGCCTCTTATAGAAAAAGGCTAGCGAACTTAGTTATAGTCTGAACTTCAAGTAGCAAGCCAATTCTGAGATAAGTTTCTGCAATTGAAATCAACGACAGCATTGATTAGAATCAAGAAACAGCATGTCAGTAGAGGTTAACACATCATGAAAAGAACAGAAGACTCTAGGGGGAAAAGTACACCCCCTCACCTGTTTTCCTAAGATGTCTTTCAAGGATCTTTTTGAACTAGGAATCAAGACCATTTTCTTGGTTAAAAAGTTCTATATCATTAAAGCAAAGGGCACAGTGGGCTTTCCAATCTAGAATATTATATTGGCAATGCCAAGCGTTGATACTGTGTATGTATCAACAGGACTTGTGTGTGCTGGGAAATTTGAAATAGGCCCTGGAGTCTCCAGTGTTGTCAAGGATTAGACTTTTTATTCCCTGAACATCAGCATCAACTTCTGAAAACTAATTTTTTTCTGACATCTACTGTCCTGGTGCCTAGACTTTGTCAGATGATCGTCACACCTGTTCGAATGAAAACCCTGATTTCGGCCTGGGTTTGGACTTACGTTTTTCCCACCTCAACCCATCGGATTGGCCCACCTGGGCTCCTAGTCCAGGCTTGACTCCTAGTCTTGGATTTCCTATTGCTGCCTGGGCCCATCACCATGAGTTATGAAACTGCTCCAAGCTCTGCAATACCCTAAACTTTAACTGCTAAGAATTCCGCTTCAGGACTGAATGGGCCATGCTGATTGTCTCACCAAGTGACAGGTTCCTCCTCGGCTTCTGCCTCTGAGGAAAAAAACATACAACCTTCTGGTCAGAGCTAACAGTATCAGTGAAATAAAAAGTTTGGACCAGATAACTTCTAAAACCTCTTTCCAGTCTGTGTGCTGGGTTTCACATTTTATGGATAAGAAAACTGAGGCTCAGAAACATTGGCTTTCCAACAAAAAGAGAAAAAGTGAAGCTGCCTATTGATAAAGGTGGAGGAACCACCAGAGGTGTGCTGGTAAATGTTGAACAACCAGATCTGAGGGAAAACAAGTCCCAATTTGTGGCTTTTCTATTGTGTAGTTCTGTGGTGCTAACTTCTGTGGCATAAATACTTCTGTGATAGCCGATTCCAAACTTCCAACATGAGTCAACCAGCTGCAAAATTTCTTAAAATTTAACAATCTCCTTTGGGAACTGGTACCAGTCCTTTCATTTCCAACACATCCCAACATAGTTCTGGTTTTACAGTAGTAGTGGAAGGACCACTTACTTGGTTCTACTGCCCTGCACTTCTCTAACCTTTGCAGGTGAAGTCACTTAACTCCAACCTGTAGGCATGGCACCATTCCAGATTTTGAGACTGGTTTTATCCCTAGATCTGGGGAGCATAAGACCCCTAAGCCAGCGATTCACTGACTCAGCACTGAGTTCTTCTGGCTTCCTCAAACCCGCTCCCTGCCTTGTTCTCCAGTTCTACTGTGAGAATATCTAATCTTCCCAGGGCTGGCTCCCAAAGGAAGACTCCTATGCCCCTCAACACGTGGTTTTTCATAGATGGTAACTAAACGCATTCCAAGACACAGATACCAGTTTATCTTACTCTAATATTTTATCCAGTTGTGCAGGTGAGAATGCAATGCTGTGAGAGGCAGCTGCAGCTGACTTGGGGAAAGTAGGGGTGGGGTGGTTTGAGAAATGCTGATGAATAAGATTCCAGATTTACAGCCGCTGTGAAAATGTATTATTTCTAAAGACATTGAGCTCCTTTGTCTTCTTTCACTTCTGACTTATAAAAGACCCAAAATGCATAAAAGCCTTTGATGCTGAGTCAAAGAAATATCAGATAGGATTGTGTCCCCCTTGAACAATAGACCTTCCACTATGATGTCATCAAAGATACGTAACCTAGGAAACTCTTCATGAATAGCAATGGTTTTGATGCCAGAATTTTAAAAATACTGACTCTGGCACAAAAATGAAATGAATAGTCATACACAGTCAATGACCACACAGTTCACTGAACAACTTGTTAATTCTGAGAAAACCAGTCCAACAATAGAGAAATAAATAAATTATAATGCATCCAGTAAATGAACTGTTATATAAATCTTTAAATAATAGTCACAAAGACCATGTAGCCATATTATAAGAATGTTTATGACTTCTTAGGTAAAAAGATATAAAATTGTGTATCATCATAAGAATATTTAAAAACGCACAGAAGAAAAAAGCTCTAGAAGCAGAAACTTCTAAATTATTATATTAGGGTTGATAAGATTTTTATTTTTTCCTTTTTTCTTACTTTCCAAATTTTCTACAATGTGATTACATTGTTCTTACACTGAAGGAATATCTAAGTTAAAAACAAATACTAAAATAACAAAATTCACAAGCATCCTGGATTCCCTACCCAGGACCCTGGCCACTGTTCTGAACACTGAGAAAGCCCTTGCCCTGAACTGGGCCCTCACTGGCCCTTTGCAAGCCTTGTGGCAGCCCTCATCACAAGTCTGAGACCAAAAATACCACTTCAAATACGCAAAAAGACTTGTGGCAAAGTTAGGACATTTGAGGTGAACAGTTGTTCTCTGTGCTTTTTTCTCCACTCCCTAGCAAAGGCCAGGCTCCCTTCCCTGCCATGCTCTTACTGCTCAAAAATGCCTCATCTCAGGGGTTGTCTACTATTGACTACCCACGTCCCTTTTACTGTGGCCGCTGGGTCCTTTATTCCATTGCTAACTAACTTCCTTACACCTTCAGCCTCTTCAGATCCTAGGGCCAAGAAAGGACTTGGCCTTCTCCTGGCTTCCCTCAGTTGCTTCCAAGCCTCCGATCATTCCCACTCTAGCAAAGCTCACCCTGCTCAAGGCTCATGTCATTCCTCTGTCCCACTTCTATCCCTTCTTGGTAATGTCATTTACTGTCTCCTGGAGACTTCCTCTTTCACTGAAGACTTTGGCACACAGCTCACTGTCACCCTCTTCACCCCCACCAGCTAATCTGGACCAATGCTCTATATGCATTTTCTATCCATATGTCTGGATGGCTGAAAACTGATGAAATAGCAAATGGCACAGTGGAGATGCTGCAAAGTCATGCTCTCCCAACTTAATTGCTCCCTCAATCCTATCTCATTCATCTTTACCAGACGTGGAGAGAAAGGTCTCTAGGAAACAAAGCGGCAAGTTGTGTGGAGTCTGTGCCAATATCAATTGTCTCCTGGCTCCACATTCACCCTTCACTGTGTACTCTGTGACAGTGGATGGGATTCCTGTAAGCATTTCTCTGTTAAAGTGAGTGTGATGTTAAGCTTTCTCAGTAGAGAGCGCTGGAAGGGCTCTCCCATGGTTTCTGGCTGTAGCTTAGTGGGTCAGCAGTGTGGGTGTGGGGACATCTGGTGGTGCTCGACCTCAGCCACTAGCCCGGAAGGCACTGTCCTTTGAGGGCTTTGTAGCCCCAGGATGGTGATCATTTTCTTGCTGCTTCTCCACACAGACATCCTGTGCTCCAGCCTCCTGCTGGCACCGGCTCCCTGGTTGCTTGCATGCACCACCCTCCTCAGGGGCATCTCCCACAGTCCTCTTGATGCTGTGCTCTTCCATCCCCTCAGGGACACCAGGCCTCCTGTGACCCTGGAGTCCCACCCCCAACCGTACGCCCATGCATTGGCCTCCAGCTGTGGCTCCCCAGCCCTGTCCACACTCCAGTGGATACTCTGCTCATCCTGTGACTGCGGACCAGTTCTGATCAGCAAGCCAGCAAACTTCTATACCATCCATTGAGTTCAACTACACATTCTCCAATGAGATTTCAACCACAGCTTTGGGAAGGGGGTCCCCTTCCAAGTTTGTCCCTCTCTCTGTGCCCTAGAGTACCATATAATCTTATATCCCATAGGTACTCTGCTATCATACTTCAGTAATTCTAATTCTTTATATTAAACTTCTCCTTGTTTAAATCATGGTGTGGTTTCAATCTCCTGATTGGATCTAGGCTGCTAGAGTCCAAGAAGCAATCTCTCTATTTACACAAGGAAGGTGTTGGACCATGGAAGATTAGTCCGCATTTGCTGCTTCCATTGCTTAATGTCTTACTCATTCTTCATCCTACTGCACTCCAGCTTCCATCCCCACCATTTCACTTAAAATATTCTCTCCAAGATCACCAATAACCCTACTGCTAACTCTAATGGACAGCATTTTGGACTTCATCTTATTTGACTTATCCACTCCATCTGACACTGACTAGTCACCTTTATTTTGTGACACTACATTTTCTTGGTTTTCATTCCACTTCTTTGACAGTTCTCAGTCTCCTTCAAAGGTCTTTCTTCTCTCTGCCTATTTCTTCTGTTGGTGTTTTTTTCAGAATTCTGTCCTTGATCTTCTTTTCACTTCATGTAATTCCCTGGGCAACTTCTTCCATTCCTATGGTTTCAACTGTCATTGACATATGGTTATGTACCAGATCCATAGGTTCCAAGATCTACAGTTCAGATCTCTGTCCTGAGCCCCATCTTTCGTCCATACACCTTCACCTTGAGGACTCACAGGAAACACACTCAGTGTGTCCAAATGATTATCTTCTTTGCCAAATCTATTTTTCCCCTCCATTTTTTGCATCAGTGAATGATACTACCAATCACTTTGCCCTAGGCAGGAACCTGGCAGTTATCCCGTATTTTCTTTCCCTTTCCCACTTTTCAAATATGTCATTCACCAAGTCCTATTGATTCTCCCTCCTGAATAGCTCTTGAATCTCCCAACTTCTTTCCACCCCCATGGCCCATAGTTTAGTGAGGGGGTGAAATCCGAATGATTAAGTAGGAAACTTATTTAAGGAATAAGGAACAACATGAGGGAGGGCATTCCCAATAGCGGTTACCGCTTGTACAAAGGCACAGAGGCATTAAATAGTATAATCCGAGTCCATGTTGTGCTTTACCATGCCTGCCATGATGGTTAGTTTTAGGTGTCAACTTAAATAGGGTACAGTGCTCAGTTATTTAATCAAACACGAATCCAGGTGTTACTGTGAAGGTATTTTGTAGATGTGGTTAACATCTGCCATTAATTGACTTTAAGTAAATGAATCTACTTAAGTTAAATGTGAGTGAGCCTCATCCAATATGTTGAAAGTCCTATGAACAAACACTGAGGTTTCTCAGAGAAAAAGAAATTCTGCCTCAAGACAACAATAGGCCTGAGTTTCTAACCTATCTAAAAATTTCCAATTTTCTAGCCTCTCTCTCTCTCTCTCTCTTTCTTTCTCTCTCTTTCAACACACACATGCATATACACACATACACACTTCTCTGGAAAACCCTGACTGGTACGCCTGCAAATTCCTGCACTTCCCCTACTTGGCGGGATATCCACCCATGGATGGCTAGTCCCACAGATAGGTCTAACTCAGAGTCTGATATTCTGCATTTAAATTCTTCTACATTCAGCCATATCACAAGATATAAAAACGAAAGATCATGTTTTTCATATTCCATGTGCAGAACCACGTGATATTCGCAATAAGAACTGTAGTTTTCAGCAGTGGGTAACAGACTGCATTGAAATGGTTACGAGATGAGAGAAAACAAAATCTGTGCGGAGAGAGTCAGTTGGGTTATCAGTTAAGTTGCCTGACAGCTTTAGGAAAGATTAGCAATCCATTTCTCCTTCTAGTAGAAAAATAAATAATCCATGAGTTCAGCACATAGATGGGAAGAAGTTAAGAACTAAATTCCATTTTTGGCTACTGTCTCAATACCTTTTTTAAAAAAAAAAAAAACAAAGAGAAGCTGTGAGAACAAGAAGGCAGTGATCAGTATCTGCTTGCTGGTGCACTTCATTTATTTTCTGGTGTTGAGAACGAATAGAAACAAAAATTCTTATCAAGTTAGCATCTGTAGCAGTCAGGAAAGCCCAGTTATACTGGCTGAGTATCTAGTGATTTGAAGGAGGTTAACTGTTCTTGAATCAAATTTACCTTGGGAGATTATCTTGATTAACTCATTTCTGCAAATGCAAAGAAGCCTTCCTTTACAACAATTCCCCATCCTGAAATGTTATATAATATATCAAGTTTGAGGGAGCATCCCAAATCATGTGCTCCTTAATCAAGAAAAACTCAGCAGGACCAGTGACCCCCAGAAATGGTGCTGTGACTCATGTTAACCTCATAGTTCCTGCCTAGAACTTAGAGGATTCATTCCGTTGTTCATTAGTCAGACAAATATTCTCAAGACTTGGGTTTTCCCTCCTACTTTCAGGGAAGAAATCTGGAAAAAAAAAGCAGAAAAATTCTTTTGAAAGATTCTTAGTTTTTATCAGAGACAAGTCCATTTTAAATTAAACAAGTGGACTAAAACACTTCAAGTTAGAGTCTAATATCGTTTGGCAGATTTTTAGCTTCCTAACAATTCCTTGCACTTAAAATGTACATTAAAATAATTATGGAATGCATTACCTGAAATGTAATCCAATTATCAATTGAATTGCATGGGGAAATCACAAAGTAAGCTCAAGAAAACCTTAATAATAGAACAATGGAGAACTAAACATTTGGGGTAGAATTCAAATGCATTAGTAACTGCCTCAAAAAGGATAATTTGGTTTTCTTGTCTGAAGTTTTCAAGCAAAATCTGATCTGACCTTTCTCTTAAACATCAAAATTTGCCAAGCAGCCAATTTTGTAGGTCCCCTGCTGGCCTTTATGACAAATTTTAGTGGTATATGATCATAAGAATCAGAATCTATACAAAAGCCAGAAATGTTTCTGGTTTCTATTGTGGAAATTTCCATTTCTGAGTCTCATCTTAACGTTACCACCACCACACCACCATTTTAATGTTATAAACATTCTGGAATGACATATGTTAGTGAAATAAGGCGTCAAGTACTTTCTTAGCATTCAAGCATTTTTGTTAAGTTAAAAGAGTAAGAATTCATGATATTTGGATGGTGAGAGGAATTCTAAATGTTTCAGGTAGGAGCATCAGATCATTATCCTAACCTGAAATGCAGTTACCAGGAAGGCCATGGTGCTATGTACAAATAACAGGCTTATCCCAAGACTCCATTCATGGCATCTGATTCTACTCCAAACAGGCATGAATTCATTCTACCTCAGTTTTGACATTTGTGGAAAGTAAATAATACTATGAGAGATAAAGAAAACAAACAAACAAAAAACAATTACACAGACTTATTTACATTGTAAATATCACATATATGCTCATTTAATAGGATAAAACATTAAATCTCTAAGAATAGAATCTGGTGCACAATAGGCACTTAAATGTTTGCTAAAAAGTATTAATTAAATAAGCACATGATTGCTTTTATGTAATAGGGAAAGTTTCTGGGATTCTTTCATTATTTAGTAGTTGTTGGATACATTAAGCACAAAAATTGGTATGTCAGTTCAGTTCCAGTTGCAGTAATTGTCCAGTATTGGAGGTCCAGCCATGCACTGGTTTTGTATTAGTTATGCATTAATGGAGACTGTTTTACAGTGGTGTCAATTCTGGACCCTCAGAGAATACATATACTAGAAACACTGCTGGATTTAAAATGCTGCAGATGGATTTGCAACAGAGAAACCCTCTCTTTTATGCTCACCCTTCCCAGGAAGGAGGGGACAGAGCGGTCAGACTTTGCCTCTTGGTAGCAGCTGGGGCCTTGCCAAGAGTCTGTCTCAGGAGTGGCTGCTGGGAGGACTAGTCATCACTACCACTTGGGAAGGGGAAGAGGTGGTAGCTAAGCTCTCTCAGCTTGGCTCGCATCCCAGGAGGAGGGAGAATACTGGAAGTGGAAGGAGTGTGGTGGGTGAGAATGAGGCAGGCTGGCATGTAACTGTGGCTGTCAGCTCCCAAAGGTTGGGCTTTTCTCAAATGTCACCAAAGGAAAACTAAAGGCAAGGTCTGTAAACAACCACAGAGATAATAGGAGGCTGGGAAACAAGACTCAGTCAAAAGGTTTAGGGAACTGGGATGATTTATTCTAAAGAAGAGAAGACGGAACAATATGTAGTAGGGGCTACTCATGAAGAAGAAATAATTCTACAGTTTACTGAGCACTTACTCAAAGAGCCAAGCATTTCACATGCTTGATCACCATTTTATCTCAACACTAATCTATGAAGGATCATTTTATGGATGAGGAAACTGAGGTTCTCAAAAGTTCAGCAACTTACCCAAGTCACACAGGTACCATGGATGGAGCTGGGCCACTGTTCCAGATCAGCCTGACTGCTGTGGTCCCTAATGGCAGGGGCTGCCCTAGAAAGTATCCTACTCACAAGTGGATTTGGTTATAATCCCAGAGTTGAGGGTCTAGAAGGGTAGAAGCGTGGACTGTATAAACGTTTTAGGCTTCTGGTTGCCCTGTGTTTGCTAATGGCAACACAAATTTCACCTTTCTTCGTACCACCCTATCACAGATGTCACACTTGTTGCAACAAAGGACTCCGGAAAGACTCTCAACTCAAATCTCTGAGCGACTCCAAAACTTAAAGGCAGTTTCTGTACACACACACACGCACGCCCGCGTACTCCCTCCTTAAAGCTTTTGAATTGAGGTCACATATTTCATAATGTTTTATTTCATAAAACAGCCAATGCTTTCCAATAAAGAAGTGTAGGAATCTGACTTGGCCAATGTCTCCTGGAGAGTTAAGCAATAAGATAAATAGTCACTACTATAAAGATTCTCCAGGCAGAGACCAATAATATTAACTAGTAACTCAATAGCAGTCCCCCCACCACATCCTGGGGCTGTGGGTGGCACCATTGCAGAACTATGTTAGGTTATGTCTGACATTTCTAAAACCATAGAAAGGCAGAGAAGGACCTGATATCATCTGGTCCAGCTCCTACGTTGCTTATGAGGGCTCTGCCACCAAATAATCTTGGTTTAGACAGAACCAGGATTAGAGTCTCCATTTCCCAACTACTCCAAGATGCTCCCACTAGCCTCCAGTGCAGCATTAGTGCTTCCCAGGTCACAGAAATACTAAGACTCACTTGCACTTACTCTTATAGATTCAATTTTTTCAGGCCAAATACACAGGCTCTACTCTCAGTCACTCAACTTTCCTCTTCATCTCTCAGCTCTAGTCTCATATATCCGATGCGCCAGCCCCACCCGACTCCATGCTGTTCCCTGATCACTCCATGCATGCTTATTTATACCTCTCAACTTTTGCTCATGCACTTCCCTGGGTAAGGAATTTGCCTACTGCTTAATCTGGAAAAGTCTTACTTATCCTTCAAAGCCCAGCTTAAAATAGTCACCTCTGTGAAAACTTCCAAACCTTACGCTCAATGGCAATTAATGTGCACTTGTAGTGTGGTGTTCACCATGATGTAGTACATTTTCCTATTTCCAAAGAAATACACGTCTTTATTGCAAGCACTGATGTAAACATTCGTGCTACTTCCCATCTCTGAGCTCTCCTCCTTTCTTTTTTGGCATCAGGGGCATTTTGCCTTAGGAAGTACCTGCAATTCTAGGGATGCAAAAGGGGTCAGGTAAAGGACTGCAAGATACTGTATTTGAACTGTCCTTAGAGTTCAACTGGGGCTTGCATGAGAGTGAAAAAACTTCACTCCCTGCCACACAGTCACACTTAATAAACGTTTTCTCTACTGGCTTGAACGGAAGAAAACTCTCTGACAGTATGTAAGTTTAAGGCTTCATCCAGACCTAGTCTGATAACAGCTAGCTTATGCAAACCCCAAAAAGCTGCTCTACCGCTGCCCCATGAGATTCTCGGGACTAAGTTCCTAAATGGGCCCTGCTGCATGTGAAGGGATTAGGCCGTTACCAGCCATTACTCCCATGGCCCTGATTTCTCCAACAGACTAGTTAGCCAGCAGCTGGGGAATGATGAAAGTGAAAGTCAGATGCTTAGGGAATATATTTGAAAATGCCTGAAATCTTAGGCATTGTGAGGAAGGCAGACACCCTGGGAAAATGTGCTGAGAAACCCTAAGGAGAAAATTTTGCAGTGTACACAGGTGGGAAGAGTTATTAGGAGTCTGGAGGTGACAACGAAAGAGGTGAGACAAGAGAAGACGAAAACTGAGAGTTGAGGAAGCAAGTAGATTGACTTTGTTCGACTTTTGAGATGTCTATTTCATACCCATATCTCACTACAAAAAAGTATTTTGGATGCTGTATTTTCTGGAGTATTGATTAAGGTTGCTTAAACAAAACCAAAAATGACAGTAGCTTCAACAAAGCAGAAGTTTATTTCTCTCTCATGCGGAAGTCCAAGCTGTGAGATGGTCTGGGGATATGGTAGGGCCATTACTCTGCTACTTGGATTGTGTAGCCACCAAAGTTCTCTCTATCGTACTGCTTCCCCGCCTCCCCTTAGTGTGTGGCCTTCACAAAGCTGGCTCTCACAACTACATCTACTCCCAGGGGAAGTGGAGGGCAAGAAGTGTCTTTTTAAGGGCATGACTTAGGAACTACAAACACGACTTCCATTCCCATCCCAAGGACTGGAACATAGTCACATGGCCGCACTTAGCTGCCAGGGGAGCTGGGAAATGTAGTCTCTAACTGGACAGCCACAAACCCAGCTAAAACTCAAAGGGAAAGTAGATGGTGGAGGTCAATTCTTGGTACCCGCTGCAAACAGAGAAGTGGCTCTGCCTTGAAGGAAACTAGCCAACCAGCTAGAACCTCGGGGTTACAGGAGTCTCACCAGACCACGCGTGAGAATGTCTCCACTGTTACATGTGAACATGTTTCTGTATCATTGTTATGCATGGTCTTTGCATAAACCCTGTAATAGGGCACATGACAAGGTATCTTCAACTTTGATTAAGGAAAAGTTATTTATGGTTTGAGGGTGTTTCATAAGTAAAATACATTGAGTTGACCATTGCCAGATATTTATTTAGAACAAATAAAAGCTATTATAACTACATGAAATCCAAAATGCCCTACATTACTTCATTGCAAAGAGCAACTACTGCAACCTGTATTCTTGCCAAGGAGCCTGACTGATTGACTCCTAGATCCATTGGACCACACATAAATGGATCTCAGTCATAGAGTTATTGTGATGATGTTGCTCCATCCCTCAGAACAAATCCATGGTAATAGATGATAGAGCATAGATTATCTATATTATGATATATAATAGATTACATATGACCAATATATAATCACTGATTAAATGAGTTAACCAATTGCCAATTAATGAAATAAGATATGACCTCTACAAAATCTCTCTCAGTGGAGAGACAAAGCCAGAACATATTATTCTATTTATATAAAAACAGAAATTGAAGTGAATTTGAACAAACATAGTGTGGCCACATATACAACTTTCTTTCAGGACTATGCTAACCCCAGAGTAGCCTCTATTTGGACAATACTATTTAGCTATAGAGTTGAAATTAAAACTATATAGATGGCACAAGAACATTAAGCTTTTTACCATGGCGTGCTAAGGCTACATGACATAGTTAACATTTATTGAGCTCTGCTATAGTCTGAATGTCCCCCCAAATGCATGTGTTAAAACTTAATTGCCAATGTGATAGTATTAACAGGTGAGGCCTTTAGAAGGTGATTAGGTCATTAGGGCAGGGCCCTCGTGGATGGAATTGATACCTTTTAAAGGGCTAGAAGGAACCAGTGAGGCTCTTCTGCCCCTCAGACCTTCTGCCATGTGAGGACGTAGCTTTTTTCTCCTCTGAAGGACAAAGCAACAAGGCACCATCTTGGAAGCAGAAAGCAGCACTCACCAGACACCATATCTGCTGGTGCCTTGATCTTGGGCTTCTTAGCCTCCAAAACCATGAGAAATAAATTTCTGTTCTTTATAAACTGCAGTTTACACTTGAACAACACAAATCTGAACCACACGTGTCCACTTATATGTGGATTTTCGTCCTCTTCTGCCACCTCTGAGACAGCAAGAACAACCCCTCACCCTCCTTAGCCTACTCAACATGAAGATGACAAGGATGAAGAACTTTATGATGATCCACTTCCACTTAATGAATAAATATATTTTCTCTTCCTCATGGCTTTCAATAACATGTTCTTTTCTCTAGCTTACTTTAGTGTAAGAATACAGTATATAATACATGTAACATGCCAAATACATGTTAATCGACTGCATATGTTACTGATAGGGCTTCTGGTGAACAGTAGGCTATTAGTAGTTAAGTTTTGAGGGAGCCAAAAATTATATGTGGATTTTTGACTGTGCAAGGGGTTGGCACCTGTAATCCCCCATGTTCTTCAAGAGTCAATTCTACTAAGTCCCAGGTATTTTGTTATAGCAGCACGAATGAATTAAGAAGCCTTCTCTTCTAAGTACGTTTTACACAGATCATTTCATTGTATACTTACAATATCCCCATGTAAGGACTTATGTACCCTTATACAATTTTACAGGTGAGGAAACTGACCCACAGAGTGGTTAGGTAACTTTTCCTGAGTCGCGCAGCTAAAAGGTATCATCTAGTTTGGCTTGATAGACCACACTCTTGACTACTACACAGCATTGCCTTTTAAACAACAAACAGCATCTGTTTCCCCTTTTACCTCCTTTCTTGCCATTTCTAGCTCTGCAAACTAAGCTGTAACTATACTGAGCCACTCGCATTCCCCGATACATACCCCATTTCCCCTTGTTTCCTCTTCTTGAAATGCCCTTCTTCCAGCCTCTTCACCTGGATGACTCCTGTTTGTCTTTCAGGTCTCACCTCAGATTGTTTCCCCCCCAGCAACAAGTCTTCCTTGTGGTCTCTTACCTCCAACACGAAGGCCAGGATAGGTCTGCCTTTTATGCATTTCCATCGCCCCTGTGCTTACCCCTATCCTTAACCCCTATCATACTGTGTGAATTTGCCTCTTCCTTCTTTGTGTGCTTCCTGGGACAGGGAGACACCTGCGTGCAAGAATTTCATCATGATGAGCTTGTGGCTGGCACATAGGAATGGATACAGAGATGAAGCAGGAGACCTGGTGCTGTCCCCCACACTCCATACTGCAAGAGATGGTTTCTATTTTTCCAATAAAGACTGCCACTAAAAGAATGTAAGTTTCTGAGTGCAGGGACATTTGTCCTTTTATTCATTGATGTACCCCCAAGAACCTAGAACTTTGCCTAGCATGTGGAAAGCACTGAATAATATTTGTTGAATGACATAAAACAAAATATATCTATAGTTGTTAAAAATGTCATTTGAAAACATTTACATTGAAAAGCATCTTTAACTCTTTCTCTAAAGTTTTCCCATATCCATCCTATTATTGAATATATATTTAATGTTATTTAGTTATTGATTTTTTTGTGGTTTACGAAAATGCATGTGTGGAGACAGATTTTGCAAAATATATATTCTTTTATATGCTTTAAAAATTTCCTAAAGTACATTGTGGGCATTTATACTTTTCATTCAAAATAATACATGTTGATAGCAAAAAGTAGAACAATAAAAACTAGCCATAATCATCTTGTCAGACTGATAACTCCTTTTAAAATCTTCCTATCCTTCAAGTTCTCATATTATTTTCATTTATTCTATCAGTCTGCACATACACATGATATATGTGTGATGTGTGTGATATATATATCAAATATATATGTACAGATTGAGAGAAAATATATATTTATATATGTATGTATGTACACATGTGTGCATATATCCACACATATACATATATATGGTTTTATAAACATATTATGCATATTATTTTATAAGTTCCTTTATTCACTGAACAATTCACTATGAACATATTTCTGGGCCAGTAAATATTTTTCCACATTGTCATTTAACCTATTTTATGGAATTATCCTCTATCAGACAGTAAGCAGCTTGACATACCTGGTTCAGTGGTCTATTCCAAATGAAGTCTAGCATAGTAGCCATTAACAAATACCTGTTGATTGGATGAATATTGCACTTAAATCCCTAAGCATACCTTTGGTGATGTCCACTGGAAACTTTTCTTTCCCAGGGTTCATGTCTCAGTGAGGCATCACTCACCTGTGAGTGATGGGCAGCAACCCAAGCTACCTCGGCCATAGCAGGGGGAAAATGACGGCATGCAAACAGCAATCGGAAACCACGGCTGGACCTCATGAGGAGGTGGAGTTGGAAGCCCCATCCCTGGAACTCCATTGGTATCCTATTCTTGTCACCCTATGTGCCCCTGCTTTATTCTGACCTCTCACTGAGAGCAGTATTCTCTGCTGGGTGGACAAGCAGAGGTATCACAGAGCAGAACTCAGCTCACATGTTTTCATCCAAGCCATGAACAGAGCATAGCTAGCGTCTCTGAGTCCCATGGCCAACCTCATAGAGAATCTGACCTAACCATCTTGGGTCTGAGTCCACTCTGGGCCCAGTCTGCTACAGCAGGGAGATAGAACAGGTGGTGACAACTCTGTCAGTAAGAAGGGCAAGTCTCAGAGAAGAGGGACCATGATCCAGTCTTGTTAGAGATAATTCAATATAATTAAGCCCAGGTGTAGGTCTTGGAAAGAAGTAGAAATGAATGGGAGTGTAGATGCTACTGGAATTGAGGCATACAACAATTTTCCACCAGTGTTTCCAGCAGTAATTTAACTGATGGTTCTGCATTTCACCCTCTGCAGAGCTGTGAAAAAGGTCAAGTTTGTCATCTGCGCTGTGCCCACTTCAGCTTCAGGGTCCTCCCTCTACTCAGCACCCTTTCTACCTCCTGTGCAGAAACCCAAACCTTTGCCCCCATCCTCTGGCAGCCTCCCCCCAGCTCTCCTGAAACAATATTCTGTTCCCTCAGCATCCTGTTCTCTTTCTGCAAATCTAACAAACAAGGTCTTTACTAAGTTAGCAACTGTGGTGACTTATTTTTACACGCTCTTCTCATTCCAGAAAGGATTAAGGGCAGCTTAAGAGGATACCTAAAATAAAGCTTAAGTAAAAGTAGGAAAGAAAAACAACGGAAGGAACATAAAATGATGCCAGGGATAAGGTTAATTTTAAAAAACATTATTTTTTTTACTTATAAAGGCCTATGAGTTTTCTATGAGTAGGTTATTAATTTAGCTCAATGTTTTAATAAAAAGTACTTAAAGATATAATCAGTGGCCCATTTCATAGTGTTTGAAAGATAAACACTGGCCAATTGCTCAGAAGTAATTCTTAGAATTAAGACTAAAATGAAATTGCTCCTATGTTTCTATAAAGATGACACAATTCAATATTATAAAGAATATTGAATTATAAAGATAAACTTATTCAGGACTTAATAGAGCTGACAATATCATACCCATAGCTAAAGGGGCCAGCCTCCTGGTCATTTTCCAGGGGTGATGGTTTATAAGAAGGATGAAAACATTGTCTTTGATAAGTTGGAAATCCAGGGCCAGTTGACTCAGATTTTTATATGTGACTTAATATACATCTGGTTAAACATAAGCTGATTTTACCAAATGAGACCCTTCTGAAGAAAATTGTCCCCTTGGGTCAAAATGACGGGAGGAACCCCACACCTTATCTCTCAGTTCAATCTTTTGTGATACATACATGCAAGTTTTATGGTACAGTGTAGCTGTACCACCAGCTCCAAGACCAGTCATCTCTTAGGCACTCGAAGCTGAAATTCTGAATCTGAATATTTCAGGGGATTGAAACATTTACTGGGAAGGAGAGATTTATTTTATTCACATTTTATATAATTTAACATACCTCCCAAGGAGTTGTCTAGTTCCAATAATTGCATGTTATAAATGTATGTTATAAATTCCTTATTTTAAACATAAAGTCAGTAGTATTTTATTTCTAATATTAGAAACTATTTTTTACTATATCCACTAATTATGGAAAAAATACTTTCAAAACATTGGTCTGATGGGGGCGCTCCATTGTCTTATCTAGGTCTCCCACCTGTCTCAGTCTACACCTGATTCTACCAACTTGATTGGATAAAAGAAGCTCTATTGTAATATTGAGGACTTAATATTGCTCCTTCTTCCAAAAAAATCTAGAGCAGCAGAAAGATAAACCATTCCTATTGTGTGGTTAAGTTCCCATATACCTACTTATTTACTAGTGCAGAAATCCAGGAAGAATGTAACTTGGCCATGATCCAATATTACCACCCAAATGGCAATCTGCTTTGAAAAATTATTAGCAACTTTGTTGGAGCCAAAACCGAAACAGAGACCAAATAGATAAAAGAGAAGTGCAAAGAGAGCCTGAAATACTAAGAGACTGTTTCTAGTTACTCTGCATTTGACTGTATAGTTGGGGTCGGCATGTAATAAATACTTCAGTCTACAAAGAAGAATCATTCGACCTTCACCAGCCCTTTAGTTTTTACAAACTTCACAAACACAATGTAAGAAAGAGTGTTTATCATCTTGGAAAGAGTTCTGACTTCTTTGAAGAAAGATCAGATTGTTACGTTTAAAAATTCAAGGTGATGCAATAAAAGTAACGGCCCCACAGAGAACCTGAAGTCCAGAAATTGAGCTTCATGGCCTCGCTAATAAAATTCTGCTGATAGAAAAGTATCTCTGGAATAAGAATAACTTCCCAAACTTTTCAAGAAAATTTAGGCAACTTATAGTTTGCACACAAGACAGTACGAATAAACATATTTTTTTAAATTATCAGATCAAAATGTCTGAATCTTCATCCCTGGAAGAATTTTAGGGCCCCTAAAATCTTTTTTAAAAGTGCTACCACCCTCCTGAGAATTGCTACCTGCAATAACATGCTCTGTGTTTTCACGTATCAAGTACTGAGAAGAAAAACAAAAACATATGTGGCTGGGTTTCTTTTTTAAAGAAAAGAAAACCATATTTAAGGTTTCCTGTCCAGATGCATCAGTGAGACACATCTTGCTTGTCTGCCTCTATCACGTCCGGTTATGGTGCTCAATTTTATGTCCACTGACAGATTCCTGCCACAGCAGGAAGAAAGGAAAGTTCCTGAATTGTGAGTTAATTTATGCCACAAAGTATATGAAGGTAGGTTTAAGATGGTGGTTGTTTCCTCATTTAAGTCTTGTAATTTAATTTGATTTGATTTAAAATCCATCACAGTTTTTGTTTGGATAACAGGATGAAATAAATATGGCACTTTGGGCCCAAACTGGAGTGCTGTTTCTGACTCTATTCTCAGGGTCATTTAAGCAAATGTAAAAAAATGTCCCTGCTCTCCTCTTTCCTTTTAAAATAGTCTGAATAGACTAATAACTAAGACTGTCCCTACATGGTGCTTAGCTTCTAGGCTATAAAAGTTAATGGTAGGAGACAACAGAGTTCAGTATTTTAATCCTAGGCTTTGGAGTCAGGCCTGAGTTGACCCCTGCTTACTGCTATGTGACCCTGGGCAAGCTACTGAATTTCACTAAACTTCATATCCTTAACTGTATCATGGGCTAATAATAGTACTTATCTCATAAGGGGGTTTTAAAAAATAAATGAGGTAAAGTATATAAAGTGCTTAAACAGCACTAACAACACAGTAAGTATGTTAGTTTAAAATAAGCTACCAATAAGAGACTTTTCTCCCAGTAATGGAGGACTAGATAAGTTGTACCAATCCTCCTGGTGATAATAACTGGGAGAGTTGGACAAAATATACTTTAAAAATTGCTCGACTGCATCAGAAAGCTAATAAGATGGTAAAGAATTATGAGGGTGATACTACTAGAAGAAGATGCAAATTCAGAGAGCTGAGCCTTGCTTTGGGGGCCTTTTTTCTCCTAGCAGTTTCTTCCAATTCTGGAAGAAGTAGCTGAGTACCTGAGAAACTGAGTAGAGTTTTTGTCAGCCTCATGGGGCTCAGGACAGAAATTGGAGTTCAAGAGCTTCCAAAGAGAAAGGTTTGGGATTAGAAAGTAGGAGTAGGGGTCAACTTGAAATAGGCCCTTGCAGTGCTGGAAGCCCTGTCTCAAGTCATCTCAACTGTGAGTTTCTGTTACGGTGAACTGGCATGGCAAAGGACCCTAGCTACCTGCAACAAGGCAAATACTCTCTGGGAGAACAGAACATCATTCTGGGCTTCACATTATCCCTACAGTTTTTCATAAGCAATGTCTGGTGCCCAAAAACAACGAGACCCTTCTTCCTTCTTATAATAGATGATTTATTTTGAGTACTTTGAGCAGTTGCTTTTGAGGGTGGTGGGGTACTAGTAGACATTGAGCAGGGTCAGGAGAGCATCCATGAAGTAGGGGAGGATGAAGGTGATGGGAAATTTTGTTACATATAGAAAGAATTTATCCAATAAGTAAACATATTGAGGATGATCAGAGCCAGGTTTCTTCTATCAGAGAAGGGAGCTACAAATATATAAAAGAAAAAAAGTAGAATAAATCTTGTAGTGCTAGATTAGAATGTGGGGTTTCAGCAATAACTTGTGTTTTTTAATATATATAGATGTAAATCTGAATACACACACATACATTCCCTAGCTCTGATGGGAAGGCCTAAGAACAATTCACTCTAATAGTATGGACACAGCCAGCACCCAGGTCTTATTTTCTAAATTCCATTCTTCACTAATAAGAATTCTTTGGGAAAATGATTAATTCTATATTTATTCAAAGAAAGTACAAACTGAACCTGGGATATCTTTTTGTAAGGTAAAGAAGTACTCAAATAATGATGGAATGTGGTAAAAAAAAAAAAAAACCATAGGAAGTGTACTAGTTTTCTATTGCTACATAACAAATTATAATAAACTTGGATGCTTAAAACAATATATGTATATTATCTGATAGTTTCTGTGGGACAAGAGTCCAGGGATAACTTATCTTGGTCCTCTGCTCAAGGTCTTGCAAGGCTGCAATCAAGGTAAGAAAGAGCATGACTTTTGTATAGTTTAGTCAGGAAAGTATAACCGAAACTGAAACCCAAGTAATGAATGCATCAGGTTATACAAGTGCCTCTGTCATTGCACCATAATGTACGTATAATAAGGCATAAAAGAAGTAGCTGAATAATTGAATGGGATTAGAGTTAATTGAACTGGATGCCTCTTCATATAAATAACCTCCTATGGCATAAACATTCTTTGGGAAGTGTCTGGATTCTGTAAGTAATGAATGTGAAGAGGAAACAGGCTAGGGCTAGGCTATGTTCTCATCTGGAAACTTGACTGAGGAAAGGTCTACTTCCAAGCTCCCACAGGTGGTTGAAAGAATGAATTTCTTTGTAGCTGCTGGATTGAGGCTTCAGTTTCTTGCTGGTGGCTACCTTCAGTTCCTAGAGGCCACCCCTGGTTCCTTTCTATGTGGAACACTTAACTCTTGGTAGTCTGCTTCTTTAAGGCCAGACAGAACATGACAATAGTCTGCTTGGAGGCCAGAATAAACTTGTCCCCCAAACCAGACAGTAACATTGCAAGAAAGAAAAAGTACAGTCCAATCTCACTCTTGATCTTGAGACAAAAGTTCTAAACAAAATACTGACAAATAAAACCAGTCTATAAAAAGGATAATATATCATGACCAAATTAGATCTATAAAATTACAAGATTGTTTAACATTCAAAAATCTACGTAATTCACATTAATATGACAAAAGTAAAAAAATATGATTATCTTATAAAGTGTACAAAAACTTTTGATAAAATTTAATATCCATTCATGATAAATATTCTTAGAAGCTAGAAATAGAAACTTTCTTAATTTGATAAAAGGATATCTACCAAAAAAACCTACTGTACACATCACGCTTAATGGTGAAATGGTGATAGTGTTTCCTCTAAGATTAAGGAGTCAAGTGTACTCTCCACTAATACTATGGGACATTGAATTTGAAATGTTATATAAATGAAACATTATAAATGAAACATTCACTGTCAAATGAAAACATTTTGAAGTAATTACCTATCTCTTCCAATCGTCTTTCTCCCTTCCCCAAAGTGAACTCATGGGATGACACTAACGTCCTCAGACTATAATGTCCCATGAAGATTTTAGGAACTTGATTTTCCCCAAACCTGCTATTTCTGCTGTAATCAGTCAGATCTCCCAGTTGACACCAACAGTTCGGGTCAACAACCATATATTGGCCATCTACTGTATTCCAGGAATCTTGCCTCAGCCACTCTGAGAAGGGCTGTGTCCCATTCGTCAGAGCAGATATGAGACTTTCTTCCATAGGAATTTCCTGGTGACTACATTGCCAAAGCTTATTTTGGGATTTTGCCTCACTTTACGGTGAACTCTAGAGTGACTGTTTTCACTTAAGAATTCAAATAAATTGGAACAGTGCTGCATTCTACATGTATGCATTTTGACTTTCATCTCTCACAAAAGGGGTTGGAGGAGTAAGGTCAGTGGGAAACACGAGAAACAGAAGGGAAAGAGCAAGACTTTTGTATAGCTTAGTCAGGAAAGTATAACTGAAACCCGAGTAATGAATGCATCAGGTTATATAAGTGCATCTGTCATTGCACCATAGTGTACATATAATAAGGCATAAAAGAAGTAGCTGAATAATTGAATGGGATTAGAGCTAATTGAACTGGATGCCTGTTCACATAAATAACCTCCTATGGCATAAACACACTTTGGGAAGTGTCTAGATTCTGTAAGTAATGAATGTGAAGAGGAAACAGGCAAAAAGATATGTTTGATTCCTTCAGGAAAATATTTTAGCATAATTGAAAGTGCATAACTTTGCAAGCACTGAATAATGTATGCCAGTGACTAGACCATTTGAATCATTTGATATAGGCTATGAATTTCTACAAGTGATTATGAAACAACTTTCCCTATATCCAGATACGATATAGCAATTATAGGTTGTCAGATTAAAGTTTTCTGATGTAAAGCCACACAAAACTGACAGTCCCCAAGAACACATACTAAATAGTAAAATGCCACCACAGACTACTACAAACCTGATGGCAGAAATGGCTTTTCCATTTCATTTCCTGATGTAACAATCCTGAGTTACATAACATGTTTAAAATGAATGAATTTGTCTCCTTGATGAGTTTCCCAGTCTTCAGTTTTAAAGAGGAAATGGAAAAGACTGTGGTTCCCGCATAAAAAAAGGTTGTGTGTGTAAGCTTCACATGCCTCATCTTTATTCAATCCAAAGTAAACTCTGACCCTCTGATACTGTAGGTGGCTCCTTGGGGAAGGATGGCTGGACCAAACCAGAACGTAACTGTGGCATGTAAATTGGTCGGGCCCTTTCAAACTACAGAACCCCACCCCTTCTGCACAGTGCAGGGCAGAAATCCCTATCTGAAGTTACAGAATTCTTCCAATTTGTTTTGATCTAATTAGAAAAAACTATGCAAAACGACTTAACCAGACCCTATTCCTAAGTAATTTGACATTTGAATTATACAATCCAAAAATAATTTCAGGGGATAATTAATTTGGATCTTTTTCCATTTAGCTTTGTTTCACTTTATCTTCCTTTAGGACATGTGCATGGGGCTTATGAAGCTACAGATTCCATGGAAGTCTGTGAGTTATATTCAATGCCAGTCACTGGTACTGTTGTTTAGAGTTCTGTATTTCAAACAGTGAGTCACTCCCAGAACGTGTCCTGGGAGATCTTTAACCACACCTAGATTAACCTCCTGGCCCAGCTCTTGTCTCACCAAATCGCAGTTCCCAGCTTCACAGCCTCTGCCTCAGCACCCACATCTGCAGAAAGGTACAGATTTTCTCTTGCAAAGAAACCATCTAAACATGTCATTGTGCTGAGACACCATAAGAGATGGCAGTGTCTTTAGAAGGAAATTAGGATAATGGAGCAAAGCTGTAGCTAATTTTCTTTTTCTTTCTTCACCTTCACTTTCCTCTTCTTTACTGCCTTCCTCAAAAGCAATACCTTCTGGGAAAATGCCTTTTCAAAGCAAAAGGATAGGCTCTGGTTGAGACACCCGAAACGTGACTTCTAGTGTTTTCAGGGAGGCTTAGGGGACCTACCCAACTAGCCAGAGTTACTTAAGATTTGATTTTGTTTATTTTAGTATAATGATGATTATAATGATGATAGTAATAATTATTGTTAATATTTGTTGGGTATTTATATGAAATAGGTACTAATATTATTCCCATTCGACAGGTGAAGAAATGGAAGTTTAGTAGATTTAGCAACTTGCCCAAAGTGGATTCTTAACTTCCAAGTTATATCATCTCACAATTTCTTTTTCTCTTCTTTCCTTTTAGTTTTATTTCTTGCCTTGTTCTAAAAAGAGGATTTGAGGTAGAGATGTCATTTTCTATGTATCAGTAGCAAGTTGACTAAAGTAGTATTTTCTCCTGTCTGTCCATCATAAAGACATATGAGAATATTATGAGTGGTTTTAGATGACCACAGTCAGATTATCGGGTTTGAATAAATTGTGGCAAGAAAAACGGGGAAGGAATTTTCAGGACCTTAGCTCTAGTTCCAGCTCTGTCACTTCTCTCTTTGCTGCCTGACCTTGGCTGCCTGAGCCATGTGTTCTGTCTGAGCCTGAATTTTGCTATCAGTAGAATGGATGATAGCATCTGTCTTGACCATACCACAGGGGTTAGTGGTGACAGGAATATTTTACAAACTCTGAGGTGCAGCCCAGGTGTTAGATGGAATTATCACCACATGTAGGTCCCCTAGATACTGGGAAATCCAAAGAGGTCCTGCTTCTGCCTTGGAAAGACTAACAGTTCATTGTGGAGGACTGAATATGAGGCATATGCTAAGTTACATATGCTCAGGATTCAGCCTACCAAACACTGTGAGCACAGCATGGGGACTCTGATTTAGCTGGTTGAACTGGCAGGCTCTCAACTTGATGTCTGATGGGTAGGGAGCCCCTGAGGACAAGGATGATGCCCACAGCACCTGGCATGGTGTTTGGCATATAGTAAGTGCTCAGTAGTGGCTAGTTAAATCAAACACACTAGAAAAATGAAATAAGATCATGGATCCAGAGGGAGAAATTTAACTTTCTTTCCAAATTCACAAGTGGGGAGCCTGTTCATTTACTCCCAGAGAAATGTTAAACTTGGCAGATTAGCAGAGTTTTGAAGATTTGGGATTTTATCCCTGACCACTCTGTTGCCTCTCTCTCTAATTTAGGCCAGAACAAGTCTGATATTTTAGCCTAAGCAAATATCAAAAATAGAAAAAGCAACTGTGACAACACAGTTCCTAATGAATGTAACAGCAAAGCAGAAAAGAGAGCAGAGTGGCGTTAAGCTGTGGAAGAAAAAGACAAAGCGATTGTGAGAAATCCTAGGAAACTGTCAAGCCTACAGCTTCAACGAGAGCCAGAATTCCCCTTGCGAAAATAATGACAAGTGACACCCGAGCTGCCTTTTTATAGCTTTCAATACAAAAGGCATTTGTGCCTCTGAGCACAAGGGCTGAAAGCCTAGTCCAGGCAGTGCAAGAGGAGGTTAGACAGTCATGGGAGGCCAACGTGGAGGCAGAGTCCAGGCACAAGAGGGCTCTGTGCTATAGTTTAAAACAGGATAATTCGAGGTAGGACTGGCTCGGTCCAGGTTCCTGAAAATGTTCATCTCCACTCAACAAAGACACTTTGGGGTTTGAAAACTTCACCCAACTCCATAACAACCCTCTGAATGGACCAGGAAGTGTTTCAGACAAAGTCACCCTGGAACAGTCCTTTGGACCTCCCAGGACAAGGTCTGCCATTATCCAGCTCATGTTTCCCTTCCAAATTGAGCTTGGGTTCATCAGTGGGATGGGCTGAGGTACGGGTAGGGGAGGGAGGAGAGGTAGAAAGATCACCAATGTCTGGTAATGATCACATGTTTGACATTTGGTTAGACTCGAGAAAATCCTACCCAGGATAGAGAGTTTAACAGACTCAAAATGTCATTATGTTCTCTCTGCCAAGCACACACTCTGTATTCAACATCTCTGAGAAACAGGAAAATGGAAACATAAAGCAGAGCAACAGAAAGAAGATATACACCTATTCTCTCCCTGGAACATAATTCTGCAGCATTTTTAGCATAGTGATAGCTCTCTATTTGGTGCAACTAACATGCACAACACTACCTATATGAATGGAATCTATATTCATATTTATAGCCATAGCTATCCCTAAGGTTAAAATCATTTCAACAAATTCATTTAGTCAATACACAAGTATCAATTATCAATAAAAGGATGATTTATACTTTCTTACTCAAAAAGGGCCTAAAACATCTTTGCTTACTTGCTTGATGCAGGGTTGCCACAAACCTTCAATTTGTAAAAAATGCGGTATCTGTGAAGCGCAATAAAGTGAGGTGCAATAGGATGAGTTATGTCTATAATGAAAGTTTCAACTTCTAAAGCTGCCTTAAAACAGCTGATATAATTTAAGAGGACATATGCAAATTAAGTTCTACTGTTATGTAAATAGCCTCCTCTGGTCTTCCTAACAATTTCATACACAGCTGGCTGTTGCCCTTAAGGAAACCCTGGTTAAGAGCAATGCTGTAAATTGGATATTTGTTTCTCATCTCCTCAAATTTCAAACATTCACCAATGCCAAGGCAGCTCTGGGGACAGATGATCTTCCTAAGACCTTAGTGGTCTTTCTTTCCAGACTCTCAGGGAAAAAAAAAAGTCTGGCAGTTTCTTTCTCTCCCATCTCTCTTTCTAATAATCTCAGAGCCATAGTCAACTGGCTGGTATGTGAAGTGTGAATGGCTTTTATCAAGGGGAGACATGACCCTGGCAAACGAACTGGAAAGGCAGATTTAAAAAAAGGCAGACACCTTCTTATTTCCACCGTTAGGCTCACTCAGAAAATAGTGGCTTTTCATCTTGCAGCCTGTGTTCTTGAAAGTGGAAGCAAATGGGAATGGTGAATGGTCAATAACTCCGCATAAATATCGACAGACGCTTTCTTTCAGTCAAGGAAAGCTTCGTACTATCACCGTTGGGTGGTAAATGCTTCTTTTGCATATGATTAAATGAGGAGGGATCGATGGTGGGGAGAAGAGACGCTGGAACCCTGCAGAGAGAATGAGATATGTTTCATGCAGCCATTTCTGTCCACTCCAGTAGAATACAATTAACACAGAACCAGGTTCTGTCACTGAGGACATAGTTTCTTCTTCTTATCTGTGGTGTGGTTAATGTGGTCACTCACATGACAGTTGTTACGGGTTGCAATGTGTCTCCTCCTAACAAGATGTATGAAGTTCTAACTTCCAGTACTTTAGAATGTGACCTTATTGGGAAATAGGGTCACTGCAGATGTAATTAGTTAAGATGAGGTCCTACTGGAGTAGGATGGGCCCTTAATCCAGTGTGCCTAGTGTCTTTATAAGAAGATGACCATGTGAAGACAGAGACCTGCAGGGAAAATGCCATGTGATGGAAAGGCAGAGATTGGAATTATGCAGCTGCAAACCAAGGATCACAGAAGATGCTAGCAAACAATTAGAAGCTAGGAAGAGGCAAGGAAAGATTTCCCTACTGGTTTCAGAGGGAACGTGACCCTTCCAACAATTTAATTTCAGGATCTTAGACTCTGGGACTGTGATACTTTAAATTTCTTTTGTTTAAAGTCACCCAGTTTATGGGACTTTGTTACGGTAGCCCTAGAAAAGTAATACAAGTGTTCTTAGCTTCAGTCAGATTCAACCGATGAGTATTGTGGTATCTCGAAGCTATAGCTCTCATTTTATTTTCTATTTTTTTTTTTTTTGAGACAGAGTCTCACTCTGTTGCCCGGGCTAGAGTGCCGTGGCATAAGCCTAGCTCACAGCAACCTCAAACCCCTGGGCTCAAGTGATCCTTCTGCCTCAGCCTCCTGAGTAGCTGGGACTACAGGCATGCGCCACCATGCCTGGCTAATTTTTTCTATATATTTTAGTTGGCCAATTAATTTCTTTCTATTTTTTTTTGGTAGAGACGGGGTCTTGCTCTTGCTCAGGCTGGTCTCGAACTCCTGAACTCAAAGGATCCACCCACCTCGGCCTCCCAGAGTGCTAGGATTACAGGCGTGAGCCACCACGCCCGGCCTATAGCTCTCATTTTAAGGACATATGCCCAATATACATCACAACTATGGTAGAAGCTCTGAAGTGTCAGCATTCCAAAAGGAGAAGGGCTATATGGAGCTGGGTCATCCCCGGAATTCAACTAGAATTCCCCTTCCTCCTTTCCTCCACTTCTCCTCTCTCCACAGACCCCGGGAAAACACAGTTCCCCATGTGTTAGTCCCACTATTAATTTTACTAAATCCTTACATATCACAGTTGAAATATTAAAACTAGGCGCCCTACCAGATGTCTTTACTCCTGTTCATAGTATTTAAACTTTGAGCTGTAAGTAACAAGCTCTACAAAGGCGAGGCAGCCCCACCCTAGCTGTTTAGATTGTATTGCATGTATGTGTTTGCAATTATCCTAGACTTTGCTCAAAATTTCAAGGAGAGATTTATACTACAGAAATGTAAGCAATCTTAACTGGAATACTAGGTGCCACCAAGGCATTTCACTGGCCTGCCCTGTATCAGTCACTCTGAGGTTCTGAAGTAACCTGAGAAACCCTCCAGTTGACAAGTAGCAAGAACCTAAGAAGGGATATAAAGTATTCGGGGCTAATACAGGCCTCAGACACCTGGAGAAAAATATGCAGTCCCTCTTTTTCTCAGGTCAATGTCAATTCAAGTTGGAGGAACCTATATTAAGAGAGCAGAATGCTGTCCTAACTTTCCTTAATGTCTTTAAACTCCGAGATCCTGACGGCAAACTTTTTTTTGTTTTTACCGTTTCATCTGGCTTTGATTTGAGTTCACTCTTTAGCAATTTCAAATGCTGGGCCAGCTGGTTCCTCTAATCTGCAATTTTTCTGACTCTAAAACTGCCAGCCATGTTCATTGGAGTTTTTTGACTCCTTTCTTGCAAGGTCTCTCTGAGATGGTTGACCCCAGGAGTGAAGAGTTTAACACGGACACACACATTTTATGGCATCATCAAAGTCTATCCTTCATGCACCATTGACCTCATTTTCCATTTAAAGCCAGTTCAATTAGGTAAAAATCTCAAAGCTTAGACTCATATGGAAAGCTAGAGCACTAAGTTATTTTTTATTTGGAAAGAATCTTATTAATAGGCCATGGTCATCTTTTCATTTAACCAACTTGTCACTGTCTGCATTCTTTATGACCCTTGTTTGTCCTTAAAGTGGGGTATTTCTTTGTGATAGCTTTTATACTAATATTTATACTATAGATTATCTAATTCAACTAACTGAGAGATACTGTTCTAGAAGACATGGATATAGCAGTGAATAAGGCAGAGAAGTCCCTAGGGTTTGTAGGACTTACAGGCCAAGGAAAATTGTTGTAAATTGTTAAATCTAAATGCAGTGGTAAACTACCAATAGTAGTTCTCAATCTTGGCTACACTTTAGAATCACCTGGGGAGATTTAAAAAATCCCAATGCCAGAACTTCTGGTACTAGACATGATGGAATAGTTTAAATTTGAGTAATTCTTCCATTGAAAATGACTTGAAAAACTAAATGAAGTACACAAAACAACTGCTTGAAGGCATTGGAGAGCAACCAACTCTGTCAGGACTCGAGGGGCTATAATTCCCGAGAAGTTAAACATAGCTTCACATTCATCCTGGCTTTTTTCCCTGAAAAGTAAAATCCCAGAGGTGGGAATTGCAGAAAAGCAAACCCAAAAGTTTTGTGCAATTCCTCCTCAAATTATTGGATGACTGCTAGGTTGTGCATGTACAGGGAAAGGCTCCAAGAAACTAAGAAGAAAGCAGCAGATGAAGGGTAAATTGTTGAGCAGAGACTTCCGCAGCCACATTGTGCTGGGAGATGGAGGTTGGAGTTTAGTCCCCACCAAGGAGCTACCTAAGTCGGGAATCTCTACACACAAGGGCTTTAAACAGAGGGAGTGATATTCTTTAGATGTGTGTGTTTAAAAGATCACTGGTTTCTATAGAAAAATGAATTGAAGAGGACAGTGTAGAAGCAGGGAGAGCAGGTAGAGTAATTTATCAGTCTACTGATGTGGGCCAGACAGGAGATGGTGGTGGCTTGGTTGTGGTGGAGGGTATATCACAGAGCATATCTCATGGTACAAAGCAAGATCCAAGGTAAACAAAGGCCAGATAATATAGGACTTGCTGATAGATCAATGGGAAGCAAGGTTGAAAGAAGAGGATTTATTGTTTAACCAAGGGATTCTCATTCTCAGGAGCAATTTTGCCTCCCAGGAGACCTATGACAAAATCTGGGGACATGTTGTTAAACATCCTACAATGCATTGGACAGCTCTGACAATAAAGAATTATCTGGTCTAAAATGTCAATAGTGCTACTGTTGAGAAACCCTGGTTTAACCTATTAAAAAGGTATGTCTTATCTTTACAAACCAGCTCTTCTCTCATGCATTTCTATAAAATTCTAGGGAGCAGAAATCATATCTTTCACTTTTTTATCTTCACCTACAATGCCTTGTGCATTAAAGAAATTAATAGATTTTATCTCTTAAAGCAGTTAGAGGTTTACAGAAAAATTTAATGTAAAGTACAGAGTGCCCATGTACTCCCTCTCCTGCCCCCATACAGTTTTTCCTTTTATTAGCATCTTACATTTCTTATATGTTTATTATAATTGATGAACCAATATTAATACATTGTCATCAACTAAATTCCATAGTTTACTTATATCTTTATATAAATGACATCTGTTAATAAGTAATCAATTATTAATTTAATCATTTGTCAAAGAACATGACAATAAAAAAAGAGGAAGAAAGGACCTACCAATGATTGAGCATTTCTTGTGTACCAGGCACTGTACAGTCAATTGCATATACATATATTTACATGCATATATAATATTTTTATATGTAATCATATCAATAACTGTGAGTTGAGTATTATAATCTCAGTCTTAAGGATGAGGAAATTTAGGCTCAGACATTTTAAGTTATTTGCACAAAATCATACAGCTAATAAATGGAAAAGTTTGAACACAATGTCAGGGCCCATATTCACATCGTTACACCAGATATCCCTCTTTTTTCTATTTTTCTCACATTAGAAATGGCATTGCCTAATTTTTCCTGTTCTAAAATGTCTTCACCTGCTGCTGGCGCACAGTGTCAAGGAGTGAGCAGTCCCACCAGTACTTTTCCAGCCTCTTCTCTCAACTCCACTATTGGAGGTCCATGTGGTTCCCGTCTGCACCAAGAGGCTGCCCCACCCCTGATACTTCTGAGCCAGGCTACCACACCCACACAAACCCATAAAATCAAGCTGCAAATGTTAGCAGATGTTCCAGTCTCTCAGCTCCCACTCTCACCTCCCTTTTGATCCTCATCTAACTGTGCTCGCTCTCAGCAATCTGGTTCTGAACTCTTGGCTCTCTCCCCACACCCCAGATTTGGACTCTTACTGACATTTCTTTAGTAACTTTCTCCTCTGGGTTTCCCTGTGTGTTTTCTGGCTTAGTTTGAATCTTCCACCTTGTTTGTTTCTCCTTGTCTCAGATGTGTTGGAGAAAGGCATTTTTGTTTCCTCTCAGCCCTAGGTCCGGTCTGGAATCTCAACTCAGGGTGAGTTTTGACTTCAAAATCTTACATATATTAAGACTGGATGGGGTCAACTTATGGGAGGAAATGTGGGAGGGGGCTAGAAGGCCTGTTCTCAACCAGAAATAGTTCATTAATATCCTCTTTGCCCTTAGCTTTAGGAGTCTCAGGAGGACAAACTGTCATGAACCACATCCTGCAATTTAGAAACATCCCACACCAGAATACTAATGCTTGAACATATGAACACTGGGGGAACTCCTGTATTCCCACCTACCTCCTTCCCTTCTTCACTTATATACATATTTATGTTCTCATTCTAAGTTGCACATTCCTAGGGGAACAAGAATCATTTTCATTCCTAACCATGGTTTCCTTTCC